>JAJNAA010012085.1:0-10434 GCA_023807345.1 Entodinium bursa | reverse complement strand
AAAATTTTATTTTTTTATCTAAAGCCGATTATTCCTAGTGAAATCCTTTTTTATTAATCAATGTTTATATTATCTTATTTGGATAATTAATAAAAAATCTTTTTAATTATAGAATAATATAAAAATAGCTTTAAATTTATAATCTTATTTCAAGAAAAATATATATAAAATAAAATTTATCTTTCTATATTTTATAAATAAACAAAGAATCTTTAGAAAAAACAATCAAGAATAAATTATCATTACAAATTCTTAATTTATATTCTGAGTTTTTTATCCCAATTAATTCCTTTTCTCTTTCGCATAATTCTTCAGTATTTACATATTCAAAATTTTCTATAAGTATATTATTCATAGCGGTTTTTTGTATTTTATTATTAAACAATAAATAAATATAATAATTATTATTACTCAAAGAGAAATCTAAAATATCCTCGACGAATAATACATTCTTTAAATTAGTATGATTTTCAAAATTTCTTATTAAAACCATTTTATTCCTTTTTGATAAAATAAATATTAAATTTTTTTGTTTTATATCTAACGAAAAATATATTATTAAATTATTATCACAATTTTTATGTCCCATGAAACACTCCATTAAATATATTTTATCCTTAATATAAAATTCTGGAGTATTTTTCGTGAAATTATTATTATCATTGTTGTTTTTTATTATATTAGTGTATTTCCTATTATATATATTAATGTACAAATTTTGAATGTTTATATAAAATAAATTATAGCTATCTATATTACTTATATTAAAGTCTTTTATTGGATAAGAAAGTTTTGTTATTATGTGAAATTGAATAATTAAAGGCTCCATTTGCTCTAAATAAATTAAGTAAATAATATTAGATTCATCTATTAAATAAATATATTTCCAATCTGGTAATATTTTTATCAATATTATTGGACTATATGATCCTAAATTTTCACTATTAAATTTTCCTAAAAATTTTTCGTTATTAAAAAACCTTATATTATTACTATTATAAGAGACCACAAAAAATAATTCATCTAAAGCG
This sequence comes from Entodinium bursa, assembly GCA_023807345.1. Taxonomy (NCBI): domain Eukaryota; phylum Ciliophora; class Litostomatea; order Entodiniomorphida; family Ophryoscolecidae; genus Entodinium; species Entodinium bursa. The sequence goes on along the minus strand of JAJNAA010012085.1, from coordinate 9,403 downwards.
GTATCTATATTTTTTATTTCTTCATTAACAGTTTCAAAGTTATATACTAAATTATAATAAGGTATTTCCCATATTTTAATTTCGTTATTTTTATGTAAAGTTATTATATAATAAATATCATCTTCATTTGATGAATTTTTTTGAGTGTTATATTTCCTTTTTATTATTTTAACGTTTAAAATTTCATTGTCTCCTTGGATAAAAGAAAATAATTTCACAGAAATATTTTCTGCTAAATTTGTGTAATAAAGTATTGATTTATGTGTTAAAACTAATAAATCTAAGCCCTTAATGTAATTATAATTAATATTTTGAATTTCACTATCGAAAAATATTTCAGAAAATTTCATACAACTAAAAAAATTTTCAATATTTATTGTTTGATTAGGAATAGAATTTATATTACAATATTTTATTTTATTATCACTCAGAAAACAAAGCATATCATTATTAGATACTATTTCTTTTATGGATTTATTCATATTTATATTATTAAATATATATAATTCACTATTTGTTTTAGAATCGACACAAATAATATCACTATTAGAACAACCTATTAATAATAATATTATATCATTAAAATTAGTTTGTAAATAATTAATTGAAGTGTATTCAAATTTTTCTTTATTATTATTCAATTTCAAAGAAACATTTTGATATTCTAATTTTTGTTCAAAAGGATTTATCCTCCATAAAGTTATTAAATTTTTTCCTAAAGTACAAAACTCCAAACTCGCTATATATTTATTAAATTCGACTTTTATTATTTCCTCTTTTAAAAATGTTGTTATTGTAATTTTATTTTCAACAAAAGAAAAAAGGGATATAAAATATAATCCGTTAAATTTAGAAATAATTAATACTAAATTATTATCAGGAGAAAATAAACAATCAATTATATATCCTTTATCAAAGGAAAGTTTATTAAGTAAAGTAAATTTCGGATAATAATTTTCATATTGATAAAAAATAATATAAGGATTACACTTAAGTAAAGTCAAATTTGTCCAACACATGAGAAGTTTATTATTATAAGATAATTTTATCCCTTGAAGTTCATATTCTGAATCTGTTATTAATTTTTGTGCTCTGTTTTTTTCGATAGAAAAATCTTCAACAATTATTAAATTTTTTGATATATATATAAAAAATTTTTCATTCGTATTAAAACAAAAACAGTTTTTGATATTATTAGAAATTATTCCCAAGCAATAAATTAAGTCAATATTTGATGTCTTTGGATTTATTATATCATTATTATATTTATTTTTTTCATTTATGTTATAATTAATATCGGGTAAAATATCCAAATTTTTTTGGGGATTATTTTTTTGGTTAGATTGGAATATTATGTTTGAATCTTGGAAAAAATTAGAAGATGAAAAATTATTATTTTTAGATATATTGGAATAAACACTGCGAAAAGAATTATTTAATTGTCGCTTGATTTCTTTGGAAGATATTGGTTGCTTCGTCGGAAATAAATTATTCTTATAAGCTTCTTCTTCTTTTAATAGAGCATCTCTTTGATTATATTTCATCATATTTTTAAATTAAATTTATTTTTTTATTTAAATAATCCAATTTCGAGCCAAATAATTTAAATATAATATATAAATAAATAAAAAGAATGGAAAGAGTGGCCAATATAACAAACAACGTTGCTATATTTCTTTTAAATCAAATAAGTGAAGAGAAATCAATAGCAGAATCTTTTTTTGCCGATCCCTATTCATGTCTGGTAATATATCGTCTTTTGCCAGAAATTTCTAAAAATTTGATTCTTCGTGGGTTAAATTCTAGTGAAAAAGGAGAATTACATTACTCCTTTTTAATTAATAATGATTTTTTTTTGAACAGAGAAGCAAATGAAATTGGGGAATATATTGGTGGTTTAATTCAACTTAAAATTATAGAAAAAATCGATGGAAAAAATTTTAAAATAAATGAAATTTTTTTTGAAACTTTGAAAAAAGTATTAAATGAAGGATTAATCACGGATAAAAAAAAATTTCATAGAAAGGCAAAAGGATATGAGAGATATTTGGAAAAGGGAATGAATCGTTTTTATAAATTTATTAACGAAAAAGTTTTTGAACAAATCGGTAAATATTGTCAAGACTCGGAAATAAATAATTTTTTAATAAATGTAAAATTTTTAAGTAAAGATGAGGAAAATAAGTTACAAATTGAATCATTATCGACTTTTCTGAATAAAACTGAGGAATTAATTATATTATTTTTCTTTAAATATCTCAGTTATATTATCGAAAATAAAATATTATACGAAAAAAAATTTATCTTTTTTCGACTCCTTTTCTATTTATCATCATTAGAACCTGGTTCATATTTCACCGAATTTCCTAAGGAATATTACGACCCTTCTTTAGATAAGTTTTTAGACTTTATGAATCAAACAGGTTTTCTTATAATCAAAACCGAAACAAAAAATTCTTCAACAATAAAAAAATATTTTTGTACTCCTTTAATACAAACTTTATTCGAGAATAATAACATCTCAGAAGATTTCGCTTTAATAAAATATGGAGATGAAAATGCTTTCAGATTTCTTTATGTTGAAACCAATATGAAATTTTATGCCTTTATGCCAAAGGCTAAAATACAAATGAAAGAAAGGCAAACTTCAATACAATTAAATTTATCAGAGTATAATTCTTTATCTGGTATCTTAGAAAAAGAATCAAAAGATGAAAAAATTCTTTTTTATGTTAATTTATTGAAGTCAATGTTTAAGATCGAAATGATTCTACCAGATAATGGTCTTATAGGCTATATCACACGAGAAAATCTTAAGAAAATTTTTAAGTATTTATCAAATTCGACAAGGCTTTTGCAATTTTTAAGTGATCATATGTCTCTTAATTATGATGATGTGACCATTGTAAGAGGTAAAAAATATTTAATAAATGAAAGTGTCGTTAATCAAATACTTGTATTAGAAAATGAAAAAAAATCATTTGCTTATACCAAAAATGTCATGTGCTATTATGATTTCTATGATAAAAATGATTATAGGACTATACTAAATTTAATGAGAAAAGAAAATATTAAAATTATACAAACTAAAGAAATCAGTAAAGACAATTCAATAATTGTTATTGAAAATTCTGATGCAAGAAGATTTAATAATAAATATAAATTATAATTATTTATAACAATATAAAAATATTTATATATATCTTTTCTAATTATATTTCTATTATTATAAACTTTTATTAAATAAATTTAAAAAATATAATAATTATAAGAATATTAAGATGAAAAAGTATTTTATCAAATAAAATTAGATATAAAAAAAATTTAATGGAAAAAAAGAAAAATATTGTTCAATATCATTTAATAAAAATTCTAAAAAAAACTGATTCAACCATTACCTATTTAGCAAATAAAAATTTCATGTCTTTCAAAAATCTAATTAGGCAAATAGATCTCTCTAAAATATCAGAACAAGAAAAGGTTTTATTCGAAAATGAAATTAAAATAAATTCTTTATTTAACACTCGATTTATTTTAAAAATTGAAGATTCTAAAATAGATAATAAACAATTGAATATAATCAGCGAATATTTCGAATCAGAAACTTTACAAAAATTTTTAGAAAATGAGCAAAAAAAAGATAGGAAATTTTTAAAAGAAGAAATTATCTGGAAATTATTTATCCAATTGTGCTTAGCTTTATACCATATTCACAATAAAAATATAATTCATCGAAATATAAAATCAAGTAATGTATTATTAGATACTAAATATAATTTAAAATTAACCAATTTCAAAAAAGCCTTTGCTTTGAAGTCAGAAAATGATTTGTGTTATGATTTTAATTATAATTCAACAAATATTGCTCCTCCAGAAATAATATTAAATGAAGGATACAATACTAAAAGTGATATATGGTACTTAGGTAATATATTATACGAAATGTGTTCATTTTCTAAACCTTATAAAGGTGAAACTGAAGAAGAAATAAACAAAAATATATTAAACAATAATTATCCATCAATAGGAAATAAATATTCAAAAGAATTAACTAATTTAATAGATCAATTACTTCTCAAAAAGCAAATGGAGCGACCTTCAATAAAAGATATTATACATAAATATGTCTTTATATCAAGAAGCAAAGAAACAAATCTATACGATTATTTGGATAAAATTATCAATCCTCAAACACAAAAAAAGAGGGTTTTCTCTTCTCAGGGAAATAAGAAATTAAAAAGACCTTCAACTGCTATCAATTTTAAAAGAGAAACAAAAAAAAGTGCTAATTATGCAAGAAATAGAGAAAAAGAAAATGAAAAAGAAGAAAGTGATATTGATATTTCCGACTTAAATAACAAATTAATGGGAGGCGAAATTTTGAAAGACGAAGAAGGAAAAGAGCATTATATATTTGATCAATCTGAATTATATGATGACGAGAAAATGGGTGATAAATTAGATGATTTTGAAATTTTAAGAATTCATAATGATACATCTATAAAATCTGTAAATTCTCTTGTTAATCAAAAAATATATTCAATGAAAACGATTAATTTTAAGAAAAATAATTTTGGCCCTCAATATAAAGAAACTCTAATGAATCAAATAAAAACTTTTTTAAAATTGAATTATTTTTATATATTGAAATATTATAAATTTTTTGAAACAGAACAAGATTTTCATATTATTATGGAGCATACAAACAATGGAAGTCTTAAAGATTTCATTAAATTACATTCATCATTAAACATAAATATAAATGAAGAATATTTATGGAACCTTTTCATTCAATGTACAAAGGCTTTAAGATATCTTCATGCAAATGAAATAATACATCAAAGTATAAATCCCAAACACCTTTTGATGACAAATGAAAAAATAATAAAATTAGAATTATGTCCTCAAAAAGATGATTATGAAATTTATCAACCTCCTGAAAAAGAATTTACAAAAAAAGGTGATATATACTCTTTAGGTTGCGTTTTTTATCAATTGGCTTATCTTGCTCAAAATCTTGATGAAGATAGGTTTGCAAAATTAAATGAACAAGTATATTATTCCGATGAATTAATCAATATAATAAAATTAATGTTAGAAAAGGACCCTGATAAAAGACCATCTTCGGAAGAATTATATGATAAAATAATTAAAGAATATGATAATAAAATAACAAAAAATTCAAGTATTTCTTCTTTAATTTCTTGTTTATATTCTATAAACAAAATAGAAAAAGAATTTTTACATAGTGATGATAATAAATTTAGTAATAAAAACATTACACCAATTTCTTGCGCTTTTTATAATTGTTTAAATTGTATCAAAGATAAAAATATGTTTATTTCAGCAATAAAACATTTTCGAAGATATTTTGGTACAAAATATCCAAAATTAGATGGGGATAAGGAAATAAATCCACTTTATTTATTAATTTTTTTAGTGGAAAATATCCACAAAGAATTAAATGTTAGATTAAATAACGAATTGGATGAAAATCAAGGTTATTTAATAAAAAGAAAAGAAGATAAAACAAACAAGGCGGATATGGTTCTTCATTTTTTAAGATATTTCAAAGAAAATTTTAATTCAATAATTTCAAAAACTTTTTTTGGTATAATGAAAAATAGAAACAATTGTAAAGAATGCGGATTGATCACTTATTCTTTCAATTTTTTTTGTTTGTTATATTTCGATATTAATAAATTAAATCTAAATAAATCAACAAATAAAATACCATTAATAGATTTTTTTAATGAATTACAAAAAGGAAACTTTTCTTCAAATTCAAAGAAAAGTTATTTCTGCAAGGGTTGTTCTAAACAAACAGAACATGGTTTACAAAAATCCATTTATTATATGCCAAGTTCCTTAGTTATTTGTTTCGGAAGCAATAATGAGGATAATTATATAATTGATTATCCCGATTCTATTGATTTAAATAACGAAAAGGAATATCCTAATTCTCCTGGATACTTTAATTTAAAAGGTTTTATTAATACAATTAACGAAAATGGAAAGGAAAGATTCATTTCTTATTTTAAATCGCCAAATAATGGAAAGATTTTTTCTTGCGTAAATGATAATATAAAAGAAGAGGAAAATTGGAATAAAAATAATGGAAAATCTATTATGCTATTTTATGAAGCTGTATAGGGAATAGTTTTATGATAAAGTATTGATAAAGTATATAAAAATAAATTTATGAAATCATAAAGAGACCTAGATTTGTAAAATATTTAAATATAAATATTTAATAGTTTTTTAATGTTAAATATGAATAATTTCTTATTATTTAATTTCTCAATATTATATATTTATAAAGGAATTTTTAAATATCTGTTTTAAATCTAAAATATGATAAAAAATTATTTAAAATCATATTTTAAATAAGCAATTTTAACTCAACATTTATCATCTTTTTTCTTTTTGGAAGGATTTTTGTCATTTTGTTGTTTTTTATCAAGAATTATTTTTCTTTTTTCTTCATCTTCACAAATATATTTACTTAAAAATATTTTAGTTGCCCCTTCAAAAAATTCATTTATATTTTCATTATTTTTTGCAGAAACTTCAAAATAAGTACTATTCATTTTATTAGCAAAGTTTCTCGCGTCAGAATAATTAATCATTCTTTTTTGAACAAGATCTGATTTATTTCCTATTAAAAATTTCAAAACATTTTCTTTAGCATATTTATTAACATCTTCCAACCATTTCCTAACATGTTCAAAAGATTCTATTTTAGTCAAATCAAAAACCATAGCAATTGCATGTGCTCCTCTATAATAACTTGCTGTTATTGTTCTATATCTTTCTTGCCCTGCTGTATCCCAAATTTGCAATTTTATTTTTTTTCCGTCATAATTTAAATCTTTTGACCTGAAATCAACACCAATTGAATTTAATAATTCTTCTTTGAATACTCCTTTTGTATAACGCAAAATAACGCTGGTTTTTCCAACACCTGAATCACCTTTTAATAAACTAATTTCTATTAATAAAATATTAAAATGATTAAATATTAACTCAAATTTTTTCTAAAGTTAATTCATAAGTTTCATAATCTTCAACAAAAAAAAATTTATTTTCTGCAAACAATTTTTCTTTTCCATTAGTATCATAAGCATAACTTCTAAAATAAGATTTATTATTCAAATTACAATCATTACTTATACCAATATCAAAGTTTCCAAAAATTGGACCATAATCAGCAATACATCTTATATTAAATTTTAAATTTATATTATAAAAAATTTCTTTATTGTTCAAAGAAAAAATAAAGCCATTTGAACCTGCTTTTGCATCTGATTCACTATCCCAAGACATATCAGTAAAACCTCCAAATCTTTTTCCTTCTTTAGTTAAAATAAAAGTAACAGTATTACTCTTATAGTCGCATTTTTCATGAAAATCTTTTGCTTTGAAACCATCTTTTGAAGCTTTAAAAATTAATTCATATGATTTTATTTTTTTATTAAAAATTTTTTTGATTCCTTCATTTATTAAATCCAAAGCATTATATTTTCGTATATAATAATCTATATAACTAAATTCATTTGTATTGGTGTTTTCATATATTATTTTTTCTTTATTTTTTGATTCTGATTTTAATTCATTTCTTATTTCTTTTTGTTGAAATTTCAAATCTTGAATTTCATTATTAATTTGAACTTTTAAATTTTTTAATTCTATTTTTTCTTTATATATAATCAACAAAATTATTACATTAAAAATTATAAAAATTAGTAAAATATAAAATAATTTTTTCGATGAAGTTTCATTTAAATTTTTTTGATCTTCTTTTAATTTATAAAATCTTTCTATTTCCTTTATTTTTTCATATAATCTTTGAACAGTTTTTTCAATCGGTATTTTCTCTTTCATCAAATTTATATTAATTATCTCTTTTTTATTGAGAGATAAAACAACGAAATTTAAATTAATAATATTCTTATTTTTACTTATTGATAAATTTTTAGATTTAATATTAGAAAAAAATAATACATATAATTCTTTTATTGATAAATACTGCCTGAAAAATCTATTTAAATTATAAAAATCCTTTAATGTAAGAGCTTTTGTATATATTAATTCTGCAAAATCTTCAATAGGTTTTATTTTAAATATTATTGATTCAGATTTTTCTTGATATATTATTTTTATATTATAAAATTGATTATCAGGTCCTTTTAATTGATAAGATTTATATGAATTTGAATTTTCTTCTGATTGTTTAATTAGCTCAACATCAATTTTTGATCCTTCATAAAATGACATTTTATATTATTAATATTTTTTTATTGGTTATCTTTGAATTATGATATGTTTAATTTAATTATTGATGATGAAGAAAAAGCTTATTTGAAATATTTAAATTATTATTTGAGAACACATAATGAAATAAGTAAATTTTTAATGCCTCAAACAAAAGTAACTTTGGATTTACTTATTGATAAAATTAATAATTACATATTACCAATTGAAACTGAAATATTATGCTTTTCTCCTATATATAGATTCTTTGAGCTTAATCAAAAGCCTAGTGGAATTTATAGAAGTCAAGAACAAAAAGAAATTTCAATAATGAATAAATTAATATTAATTCACTTTTTAGATTTATTCACTTTGTATCAACAAAATGATCTAAATATAAATAATAAATTTCATATTAATAAAATTTCCCAAATTAATGTTAAAAACTTGAATGATACTAATAGTATTCAAAATAATGTTGATCAAATTAAAATGCAATTAATAAAAACAGATGTAATAAAAGATAAAAAAGAAAAAGAAAAGCCTTTAATAGTTTTAGATGCATCTAATATTGCAATGAGACATGGTGAACAAAAAGGAATATATTCGACAAAAGGGATTCAAATAGCAATTGAATTTTTTACAAAAAATGGGCATAAAGTAATTTCGTTTCTTCCTGATTATTTGTTTAAAGAAAAAGATCCTAATAAACATGGTAAAAAAAGAGTATTACCAGATAATTTATCTTATTTATATGGACTTGTAAGTAAAGGCTTAGTTGTTAAATCACCTCCTCAAGATTATGATGATTCTTATTGTATTCAATATGCTAAAACTCATGATGCCTTTATTGTTTCAAATGATATGTTTAGAGATTATATTGATAATATAAAAGATAAAGTAGAAAGAGAAACTGAAAGAAATTGGAGAGATGTTAAATGCATTTCTTTTACTTTCAACGGTGATGAATTTTTGCCTAATCCTGATGCCCCTTTCTTTAAACAATTTGGATTTAAACTTCAAGAATATATTAAAAATTCTAACAATAATAATTAAACATTTTTATCATATCACAATTAAAATAATAAAAATTCAAATTTTATTGAAATAAATTAAGAAAATGGGGATTGGGGATTGGGGATTGGGGATT
>JAJNAA010012084.1:0-10443 GCA_023807345.1 Entodinium bursa | reverse complement strand
AATCCCCAATCCCCAATCCCCAATTTAAATCAATTTTTTTTAAATGAAAAATTAATTTGAATTTTTATTATAAATAAATATTAAAAGTTTAAATTGACATTTCAAATTAAAAATGTCAAAAGAAAATATAACTAAAGAAAATTTATACATTTATTATAATTCATTAATTTCGATTAGCTCAATATCTGAAACAAATGCTGACCGATTTTCAAAATATTTAGTAAGGATTGAAAATCTTGAACAAACCTTACTTTTAAAAAAATGTGCTGTACCTCTTTCTGATTTTTCAGATCTAAAAGAAAGCCTTTTTTATATAAGAGAAAAAGATGATATAGAATCTAATAAAGAAAAAAATTCTAATATTGAAGAATCATTGAATAATAAAAGGATTAATTATAACGAACAATTCATTTTACAGCATATGATTAGTAAAAAATATATTTCCTTAGAAGGTATATCAGGGAATAGTAATTATAATTTAAAATTAACTAGTAATAAGAATTCAGCTGTTTTTTTTACACTAAAAAGAATTCATGAAACTAGAAATTCTAAAGAATTTTTGACATTTAAACAGTCTTTTTATCTGAGTATTTATATAAAGAACAAAGATCAATATTATTTCATTAATTTTAATACATATTCAAAAAAGCCACCAGAATATGATATTGATTCTCTATTAATTGGGCAAAATAATTTTTACGTGAGTAATGAAAATATTATATCTAATAAAAATAATAAAATTAATATTAATAAACAAAATATTGAGGAAAAAGAAGAAGATTTTGATACTGCCTTTACTTATTTTTATGAAAATTATTCAGAACTTTGTATCGAGAAAAAAATGAACTGCAAATATATTTTTTTAAATCAATCATGGTACTTAAAATTTCAAGATAAACTATTCTCAAGTCATATAATAAATATAATTTTTGTAAATTCAAATTTATATAAAGATAGTAGTAAGAATAATTTATTCACAGAAAAAGAAGAGAAATTAATGTTAAGTGCAGAATATATTGACAATATAAATACTGATGAAATATATGATATTAATCAGGGGCCAATAGATACTGATGAATTAATAAAAAATAACAAAAATGAAAATTATTTTTATGATAAGAATAAAGGACTAATTAGCCTAGAGACTAATAAAAAAAAGTTAATGAACCAAATCAGAGTTAAATTGGTTCCATATGAAACTGATTTTTATAAACATGTAATTAACAATTCTTTTTGGGTTATAGAAGAAGAATTAACAGAACATAAAGAAAGATTAGAGAGATTACCCTTAAAAGCAGGTACACAAATTAAAATTAAAAATGTTCTATTAGGTTTATATCTTAAAGTTAAAAAAAGAGGAAATGAAATACAAATAGAAGAAATAGAGCAAAAAATTGATGAAAATAATCGTAATCAAAATATTGATAATACCACAAAAAATTCAGATAAAGAAGAAGAGGAAGCAGAATATGAATTTGAGCTTGTCGATGAAGAAACATTAATAAAAAACAATTTTTTTTTCTCTAATTTTAGTATTTTTCATTATAATATAAATGAAGATAACAATTGTATGAGTTATAAAAGTAAATATGCATTAAGAAATAATTTTAAGGAAGATAAAAAAGAAACAGAAAACTTTGATTTTGAAGAATTTAATAATTATTTTCAGCCTCTATCTATCAATTTAGATCCTGAAAAAAAGTATTATATAATTCAAAAAAACGAAGATGAATTTTCATTTGAAATCAAAAGAGTTGATATTTTCGAGGCAAATCATGTTATTTACATGAATAAACTAATAAAAAATATTAATTTTTATTTGGAAATGTGTATAAGAAACCAAATTAGAATTAAAAATGCTATAGATGATATAATTTCAAATTTATCTTTCTTTATAAATTATTTAATAAATATTGAATATATTTTCAGGGACGAAAATTATGATTTAAATGAACCTATAGAACAAAGGCAGATAATACTTGAAAATTATGGTGTCTTAAAAAGTATAAAAAAAATATCTGAATATTTATTGCCTATTACAAGAGAGATAAATTTGAACAATAAAAATATATATCAAATGAGAAGATCAAATTATAGCCGAATTAATAATGAACGTAAATCTTTACGAAGCTCTATTATTAATATTAATGATTCTAAGCATACAAACAAATATCGTTTTGATACTTTAAACGAGCAAATAAATTCTAACAATATTAGTATTGTAAATATGAAAAAATTGATAACAATTATTTTAAATTTTTTAACGTATTTATCAAACAATAATGAAGAAATTAAAGAAAAAATTTTTTTAGATTTGGATATTATTCTTGAATTGGCAGAAAATGTTTTTGTTCTTGATAAAAGTAATTTGCTTGATTTTATTTTTGAATTAATTAAAAATTCGGAAGCTTTGCAAGAATATATAACTGGAGGTAAATTGAATTTATTATTTACTATTAAAAATTCAAAACTTTATTCAAAATTTGCTGAAAAAGAAAGTCAAAATAAATTGATTAGAAAGGATAAAATATTATTTTATATTGAAACAAGTAATAATTATTTATATTATTATAAAAAATTATTAAAACTAAATAAAGTTAAGCATAAAAGAGAGCAAATTAAATCATTAATTATCGATCATATGAAAAAAGTTGAAAATGAATATAATAATAAATATAATTACAAAAAAAATTTGATTAATATTATTAAAAAAACAAAATTAACTTTATTCAGGATACAAGACCGTTTATTAATAAACGCCGAAAATGAAGATAAAATAGCAGAAAAAGCATTAAACAAAAAAAAGTTAAGGAAAGCATTATTTTATCATAAAAAATCAACAGATGATATCGGAGGCAAAGAAGAAATAAAAAAAAATGCCGAAGATTTTGTACCAAAAAATGAAACTGAAAAAGATATAAAAACCATGGATAATTTATTGACATCTGAATCTAATGACATGAAAAATGAGACAAAGGATAATAAAAATGGACTTGAAAAAAGTGAACAAAAGAAAAAAGTTATTAATTTATTAAAAAATTGGATTGGATCAGAAAATAATGAAGAAAATAATAGTACTTCATTATTGAATAATTTATCTCAAAAAGATGAGAGAATAAACAAAAAGACCGAGTTAGAAGAAAATTTAAAAAATATTAAATTATTTTTAGCTTTTTTTGAAAATTTTGATATGAATAATACATTGTTTATACAAGAAAGATGTTATGGTGAATTTTTCAATTCTTTTTTTGGAATAAAAAATTTAAAAAATAATTTAGACTTTGTAGTTGGTGAGAAAACTAAATCTATTCAATTAATTGATGGAATTAAATTAGATCCTTGTTCAGAATTAGGACAATTAATTCCATTTAAATTATTTAATAAATTTTTTCCAAAATTTCTTAGCATTAAAAATGTAAATTATAATAATTATTCAAATGATATAAAAGAAAATATTTATGCGGATGAGGAAAATGATTTATATAAAAAGAAAAATCTTGATACAATTAATGAAAAACCTGATATTTATGAAGAAGATGATATAATTAATGATATTCCAACAAATAAAAAAAATAATAATTTAAAATATTATAAATTTAAATCAAGTATATTTGATTTAAACAAAAATTCTGCATTAAGAACAATAAGTCAAAATATTCAAAATGAAACAATTGAGAAAAGTTATACAAATCATAATCAATTTATTAATGATAAAATAGTCAGACATTCTGTGACAAATTACCAAAATACAAGGAATAAATTATCGAATAATATCAATAATGATGATTCTTTAAAAGCTGAAATTGAAAGAAAACAGCTGAATGAAGCAGTAAATAAATTGAATAAAAATCTTTGCATTTTATATACAACATATCAATTTTGCATAAATGAATTTTATGAATGTTTACTCACAATTCTAAATATGCTAAATAATTTTTTTATAAATTACGAAGAATTTTGTGATATAAAAATTTTTTCAAAAAATATGAAAAAAATAAGGGAAAATCTCATTAGTAAAATAGCTTTTATTAATAATGATGTATTGAATAATTTGTATTCTTCTGCAAGAAAAAAACCAACCTTATTAAAGGGAGTTTTTGACTTTGAGAATTTTTTTGTTACTTTTAGTGAAACAGGAAAAGATAAATTAAATAATTTGAAAGAAAATATAGATATAGATGAATTTCGTTTATTTGATGATAAATATGATAAATCAGTTTCAACTAAAATTAAAAGCAAAATTAAAGAAATCAAAGCATTGAAGGAATTAATTCCAGAAGAATATACATTGATAAAATCACTCTTTACTTTTTGTAAAAAACATGATAAAATTGTTTATATTAAAGATAAATTTAAATTTTATAGGTCCATTAATAATTTAATTAATAATATTCAAGAAAATAAAATATCAACTTCATTAAAAAAATCTGATACATTAACTTCAAATGAAATTATTTCTATAATAAACAGCAAAAACAATCTAAATAAAAATAATAAAATATATATTAGTGAAAAAAGCACTGATTATGTAGTCGTATTTTTAAATATAATTGATAAATTATATAAAAAAAGAAATAGAATCCTTACTGCTTATATTGATATTAATAATTATAAAAAATATTTGTCTGCCTCTTTAAAAAATCAAGAAGATAAGGAATTAGAAAATATTAAACCGTTGGCATATGATATAAACAAAAGATCTGAAATTATAATAAGATTAATGATGAAATATGAAATAGATTATATTTTCCAAAAATTAATTTATTTAGGTACTAATAAAAATTCAATATACCTGGATCATGATATTTTGAAAAATTTCAAAAATGTTCAAAAAAATTTCGAAAATATAAAAGATGAAATTAAAAATATTAAAATAGATTTCGACAGAAGAGGTGATAATTGTTTAAAAATCATCAAAGATGAAAATAATAATATAATCAATCAAATAAATTTTAACGATTCTGATTTTAATAAAACTCATTTTGAAAAAATGAATGAATATCTAGCTACAATGACTAATAGTTTCCTTAATTTTTTATGTATGAATTCTAATGGCATTGAAAAATTAAAAAATATGCCTAAATTAAACAGAATTTTATATAAGGAAAATGATTATTTTTATCAAAAAATAGGATTTGAAAAAATAATGCAAAATTTAATAGAAGCGATAGATTATTTTTATGATTTTAATAGAAATCCACTAATAAAGTTAATCTATTGCCAAGAAATTTTAAGAATTTTCTTAGAAATTAAAAATATTTATAAAAATTTTAAGGAAACGATACCAACATATTTTGATCTTTACTACAAAATGATAATGAGCTCTTTACATACTATTACTTTATACCAAGATAATCTGACTGGGAAAAAAGAAGAAAAATATTTTTTAAAAATATGTTATTATTGTTGCGAATCATTAATGATCGTGATTTTTAATAGCAAAAAAAATTTCCGAGAATTAAAAACATTTATGATAGATATACTTACAAAATTATTAAAAATTTATTCTCATTTGAATAATCCAAAAAACAGAATTATCTTCCAAATTTTATATACATATTATATTTTAAGGGTTTTACTTTTTATAAGCAAAGAAAACTATTATGATGAATTTTCTTATAATTCTTTTTTCCAGATAATATATCCTATGGAAAAAATGCATAAACAAATTTTAAGTTGCATGAAAGAATTAGAAAAAAAAGAAGAAGATGGAGGTGATAGTAGTGAAGAAAAAGAAATTACTGAAGATAGTAATTTGTCAAAAGAAATAAAAAAAGTGAAGTTAAAAAGAAAAAGCAATTCTAACATTAAAACAATATCAAATAATTTAAATCAAAATGATAATTTAAATAATAAAATAAATAAAAAATCTATTGAGACTAATAGTTTATATAACTATCATAATAATAAATATTATCAAAAATATTTACAAAAAAAAAATAATGATGTGAAACAAGCAAATAAGATGAATAATAATTCACCAAATAATAATTTATCAAATCAAATTAAATTCATTCAAGATAATAATGATGAGGAAGAGATATTATGGGAAAATGATGAAGAAAAAGAAAAATTTTGTTTTTATTTGAATTTTTTATCAATATATTTATTATATCTTCATGACAGAAATTCATTGAAAAAAATAAGAAACAATATAAATAAAGAAAATGTTTTAAATAGTATAGAATATAATTATAAAAATTTATTTCAAAAATTACAAAAATTACTAGGAAATTATGAAATTAAAGAAAAGCCTATTGACCAATTTAAAGATATGATTAATCTTAATTTAAAAACTTTAAATTCAAATGAATTATCCCAAAAAATAAAAATTGATTTCAAAAAATCAACTTTAAATACCCAAAAATTCGAAAAAAATAAAAATTCAATGAATAATTTTCAATTTGAATCTATTTTGTTAGAATCCTTAATATTATATAAATATAGATTAAAAAATCAAATCATCGAAATTCCAGTAAAAAATAGAAAAGTAAAAGGAGATGAAGAAGAAATTATTAGCAGTGCTGGAAGCGAAGATAGAAATTCTTCTATAAGTGGAAAAATAGTTAAAATAAAAAATAATGAAATGATAACTTTTTATTATTATGATAATGAATTTATTGATTTAATTTTAATGGAAAAAATATGTAATGATATAAATTTGAAAGAAAATTTAGAATTTTATTGCACAGAAAATATTACTATTAATGATTTCAATTGCCAGAAAGAAGATTTAATGAAAGTAATGCTAAAAATGAAAGAAGAATATAGATTAATTATGTCTTATTATAAAAGAGAAAATAAGATTCTTCATGATCAATATATTCAAAACGATATGGAACAATTTATAATGCTTTTGAGAACAAGGTTCACAAATAAAGATTTTAATAGAATATATTCTATGAAAAAATTTTTATATAGAAAAATGAATGAAATATATTCAGAAGATTTATACTTTGGTTCTGAAGTAAATTATGATAAAAAAATCTTATCTTTTGTAGAACAATTTAAATTAATAGAAAAATTAAATTATCTAACGAATTCAGTATATAACAATTTTTCAATATTTTCATTTTTAACTTCATTAATTTACCTTTATCCTCGATATCCAAAAAAAACTTGCGTTTTATATTATATAATTGGCTTTAAATTATTAAGTCAAAGATGTAAACTCATAGAATTAGAGGAAAATCCATCACAAAAATTTAATGAAAATAACCAGATAATGTACCACAAAATCTTAAAAAAAGAAACAATTTCTTTATCTCGTACCAAAGCTCATAATATTGAAGAAAAATATAATGAATTAGATAATATAATAGAAGGGCTTGTTCAACTTTTTTCCAGAAAAATAAATAGAAGCGTTATTCAAGAAGACGAAGATTTTTTTTTAATGATTAACAGTCTAATAGAATTTTTTAAAGAATTAAAAAGAAAAAATTTATATTTAAATAAAAGAGGATCTTCAATAAGAAAATTATTTACAGCTTTAGATTTTGTTTTTGATCATTTATTTCATGACTTTGAAAAAATTATTAATTTTATGAAATCAGCAGAAAATCAAAAAATGAGAGATAAATTTAGAAAAAAAGAAACAAATTTGAAAATTATAATTATTTTCATATCAACAATATTAAGTTTACAAAAAGCATCAGACAATAATTTATTAACACAAAATATAAGTGAATTTATTCAAAATTTAACAGGCCAAATAATCAGATTAATATCAAATTTAATAGAAATAGGAAAAGAAGATAGTATGAAAACTTGTGATATCCTGATTGATTTTATTTATTTTTATATAGAAGGTCCAAATATTATTAACCTCAATTCTCTATTTTCATATAGATATTTCAAATTAATGACTTTTATTATAAATAAAATTGATTATTATAAGATCTTTTTGAACAACATTAATAGAATAAATCTTCATAATATAATTGATAATTATACAAAAATAGAACAAAAAATAATGAAAATATTTTTTATTTATTATAATGTATCTTATGGTGAAGCAAACAATACAAAAGAATATATTAAAGTGAGAGAATGGTTTGAAAAAAACATTATTGCCATTAAAATTAAATTGAAAAAGTTATATCATTTTTCAAAGGTTGAAATGGAAAAAAGATTTTTTGATATCGATAAAGCATTGATTTATAAAAAAAAGAAAGATGATTACTCAGAGGAGGAATTATTTTTAAGAGCAGGAATATTAAATAAATCAGATATTGAAAAAATAAATTTTGAAGAAAGGTTAAATAAAATGCTGGATGAAGATAATAAAAATGAAATTCAAAATAATGGTATGAATAATAATTTAAATCAAAATATGTATAATGATGAGCTATATCAAAATTTAGATAATAATTCATATTTACTTTATAATGAAAAAAAAAATATCACTCATAAAAATACTTATTGCTTAATAAAATTTGATTTAATTTTGATTTATTATTCTCTGAACCTTTATTATAAAGATATCATTAATGAAGAATATTTTGAGGTTGTTTCTCCAGCTGATTCTTTTTTAACTGATTTATGGCAATTTTTCGTTAAGTTTGTATTTTTTGTGAAAGATGTTATTTTTTCTATACCAGATTTATTTTTTTATCTATATAAAAGAGTAAAAGAAAAAGCAAAGGCCAAAGTTGAATTATTACAAGAATTGAATAACATTGATGAAGATATACAAAATATTAATGAAAAAGATATGTTATTAGATTTAAGCTCAAAAATAAAATGTGTTGAAATCTCAATTAATCAAATTTTATATAAAATTTATTTTCCTTTGATTAATAAGGCGAAAAAGATTGAAGAAAAAACTGATTATTATTTATATGTTGGAAATGAAGAATTGAGAGATTATATATCTTGTATAATAAGAAATTATGATAAAATCCAGATCAGTGTCACTAAAAATGATTATTATGATAAATTATCAAAAATACCAATGTTAAATTTGATTTTTAAGAATATAAATTTACTAGGTATTTTTTTGATGTTAATTGGAATAGTTTCAAATTTTTTAATTTTATTATCTTATAGTGACTTTACAAATTCAGCAGAATGTAATTGTGGAGATAAATGTTTAAATAATAAAAGAAGATTATATTGTCCAAGATTTTTTTTTAATAGTAATCGAGATTATATAACTGTTAATAGAGCTTTAAGAATTCTTGGGATTTTACAATTAGTTTTTCAAGCAATGGTATTTCTCGATTATTTTGTAAGGAATTTTTCAATAAATTATGCTTTATCAAAAAGAAATTATATAATTAAGAAGGCAAGAAATACTCAAAAAAAAAGAAATATAAAATTAATATTTTTTGAGCATGTCAAAATCATTTTAATAACAATTCTTCATATGTTTACATTTCAACTTATTTATTATGTTCTTTATATTACTTTTATCCTTTTAGGACTTTTTAATCATCCATTTTTTTACGCTTTTTCCCTTTTTGAATTATTAAATAGAGTGGAAGTTATGCTTGCAGTACTTAAAGCTATATATGTTCCAGGTTTATATTTATTAGTTAATTTATTGATGTTAATTATGCTAGAATATATTTTTTCATTATTCTCATTATCATTTTTCACCAGCCATTTTCCAAATATAAAAGATAGTAAAAATTTTTTGCAAACTTATATGAGAATGTTAGATCAAACCTTCAAACAGGACGGAGGAATTGGAACTTATTTGGATCAATCCTTAGATCCTGATTATGAACCGTATACACCAAAAGCTTATGCCGGTGGAAGATATTGGTTTGATCTTATATTTTACATTTGTATTATTCTTATTATTTTTCAAATTTTTATATCTATTATTATTGATTATTTCATGCAAACAAGAAAAAATATTGAAGATTTTACAAAAGAATCAAAAACCAAATGTTTAATATGTTCTCTTAAAAGAGAAAAATTAGAAAAAATATATTTCAATATAAAAGATGGATTTAATAAACATAGAGTGTATTGTCATCATATAATGAATTATATTAATTATTTATTCTATGTTCAGTCATTATCATATAGAGATCCGATTATTGAAGAAGGAATTTGGAAATATCATCTTGATAATAATAATATTTATTTGCCAGTGAAAACTTGCTTTCAAATGAAAGAAAGAGAAATCCTAGATAATATTAATAATGCAGAAAAAGATAAAGAAGAAAAAATTTAAAGAATTCCTTTTATTTAATTCTATTTTTAATGATGAAAAATTTAAAAATTTCATAAAGGAGAAGCAGGAAAAGAGGAAAAGGGAGATAATGAGAATATTAATAAAAAAAAAGTAATAAATTAAAGATCTGGCTTAATCCAAAAAAATTTAATTCATCAGTTTAAATTATTCTTAATTAAAATATAAAATTTTGCTATTTTTATATTTTTATAAATGTTTAATTACAAAATAAAACTTTAATTGATTTTATACAAATA
>JAJNAA010012083.1:0-10477 GCA_023807345.1 Entodinium bursa | reverse complement strand
AATATACAATTGAAATTTTTGATGCTTTTTTTAATTTATTAGGATTTAACAATAATGATTTATTTAACAAAAATTTGAATGAATTAGATAAATTACTGGATAAAATTGAGAAAGAAAAATTCATTCAAATTATAAATATGTTATATGATAAAAGCGAATGCTTAGATTTTTTATTAACTAATACTTCTCAAGATTGCCTAAACTTATTAGAATTAGCGGGAGAAGTCAACGGAGGAAATAATCAAGATTTTGTTTCTATTGAAGATTTAATGTTTATTCAAAAACTTATTGAAGTTTTTGAAAGCTTAAGTCATGTTGAAAATATAGAATTCAAAAATAAATTCAATGATGAATTAGAAAATAATTTAAAAAAATTTTTTGGTAAATTTCAAAAATATAAAGATTTTTTCGCTGAAAAATTACATCAAAGTAAATTTAGCTCTGAGTTAATTCAAAAGATATTAAATCAAAGTGAATTTTTATTATTGAATAGTATTAAAAACAATAATTTTTATGCACGGTATAGAAATGAAGTCAAAGGAGAAAAAATTATTTTTGATAGAATATATTATGAGCAATTAATAGAATTACGAGATAGAGCCTTATGTAACAGATATAAACTTGAAGATAATAAATTTCTCAATGAACGAAATAAAGAAATTAAAAATCAAGAAAAGAAAATTTCTGATAATAGTGAATATTTCTTAGAGCTTATGCATCAAATTAATGAAATATTAAAAATATTAAATAAATTATCAGATAAAGGATTTATATATTATTTAGAAAATAATGATATTGAAAACTATATTGATAGGATAGAAGAAATTCAAAATTCTTTATTAATAAAAATCAGAATTACAATTGAAAAAAAAGATAATTCATATTTAACAAAATTTTTTTTCTGTCAAGATAAAGAAGAAAAAAATTTTTGGGAAATATATAAATTAATCAAAAAAATATATCTGAATATTTTTAGTGATCAAAAAAAAGCATATTCAAACGAAAAATATATCAATTTCATACATGGGAAACAATTTCAATTATTTTTTGATTATTTTTTAAATAAAAAATTAAATGAAAATTTATCATATTATTTGTATTATTTTTGCAATAAAGAAAATATAAAAATTATTAAGCCGAATAAATTTGAATTAGAATCCCCTACCCCAACAATAAATCATGAAAATATTATTGATTTTTATCAGAACTTTATTAAAAACTGTGAGATGTTCCTAGATAATTTATTGAAGGAAAATAATTTATTACCTTTTGAGGATATATATCAACAAAACTATATAAAAAATGAAATGGAATATTTATGCGGAATTTATTTAGATGGTAATAATAATATAGAGAAAGGAATATTAAATCGATTTTATGAAATAACAAATAATTTGCCTTTGGCCAGTACTTTATTATTATGTAATCAAGATACTACCTCAGAAGAAATCATTGCATTTTTATATAGGTCTATTTTATGTGATTATAGGGTTCTTTTTTGTATTGCAAGAACAGAAGATTTAACAAAAGAAAAAAAGAGTATAATTTTGGAAACAATCAATGAATTATTATTTGGAGAGAAGAAGAAAAAAATGAAATCATGCCTATTAATAATGAATATTCATTTAAATGATGATTTATGTAAATCTTTATCAAGAATAAATGCTATAAATTTATTAAATATTGAAAAAAATACTGAAAATAAACCTTTTGTTAATGAAAGTAATAATATAATGCTCATATATTCCGATAATTCAGGAATTGGTAAATCAACTTATATAAGAAATAAAAAAATAAATAATATTAATGAATATATATATTTTCCTATAGGAGGGAAATTCACTAAATATGAAACATTAAAAAGATTGCAAAAATTAGATCAAGAAAAAAAAATAAATAAAATCGATAATTTGCTACTCCATATAGATTTATATGATACCGATGAAGAATTATTAATGAATGAATTTTTATATTTTATTATGATAACAAAATTATATGGGCAAGGCAATAATATTTTTTATTTATCAAAGTCGATTCAAATATATTTAGAAATTCCAAATAGTTTTATAAATTTTTTTGATAAATTTCCAATTTTGAATATGTTTAGCGAAAAAAATAAAAAGCTATTAAATATGGCCAATCTTGAACCATTAATGGTTCCAGATGATATTTACAGTAATGAAAGATTAGTTGCTTTATATTTGAAATTAATGAAAGAAAAAGATGAAAAAAATCCAAAAAGAAATAGAATAGATGTAAAGACAATAGTTTTCCCTAATACCCAGGAATGTATTATTTATCCTGATAAAATAGGTGACAAATATTATAAATCATTAATTATTGATGCAACAGATGAAAATAAAAATATAACAAAGGAAAGATGTCAAGAATTAATATTTGAGGAATTAAAAAATTCAATAATAAATAATAATGGAAATGTCCTCCATCAAACACCAAAGATTACTTATTATCAAATTACTACTTTTATCAATATTTTAGCTGAACAATTAAAATTATTTAATAATAATATTCCTTTAAGTGCATCAACAATTATAGATCATGTAGGAAAAGAAGAAAAATGCTTGATTAGAAGTTTAATTATCAAAAACTTAATTAAATTAAGTAATTATTTTACAAAAGGCTCCTTTACACAATTAGTAAATGAACAAACAACAGCACAGAGTTTAATAAAAAAGAAATTCTATCAAAAAGAAAAAATTAATGAAGTTAATAAAATTATAGAAAATTTTAAACATGATCCAATATCATTTGATCTTATTGATTTTGTTTTTGTTTTTTTCTATAGTGGTAATAATAGTAGTTTTTTTAAAATAATAACAAATAAACAAAGTACTGATAAAGAATATAAGGACTTATTGGAATTTATAAATATGGCATCTTTAAAAAAAAATTCACCTCAAATTAATATTGAGGAGAAAGATGAGACAAAAAAGAATGAATATTTAAATTCATATAATAATGATTATGTTCAGGAATTAAAAAATTATAGAACTTTAAATAATGAAGAATTTTTACAAGAATTCAAAGAAATATTAGATATTAAAAATCTATTAAAAGAAACAGAAGATGGCGGTAAAAAAGCAGAAAAGAATTTATTCACTTCCATATCAGAAAATTACGCTTTTACCGTAGATAATTTTTTTAAGATGTGTTTAATTATATTAAGAATAAGAGCAAATATTCCAATTATAATGATGGGAGAAACAGGATGTGGGAAAACTAAGTTAATAAAAATATTAAATCAATTGCAAAACAATGGGAGTGAAGAATTAGACATTGAGAATATCCATGCAGGTCATAATGATGAAGATATAATCAATTTTATTGAAGGAATAATTCCTAAAGCTGAAAAATTACTAAAGGAGGAACAAGAAAACAAAGAAGAGTACATAAGGAAGGGAATGACATATGAAGAAAAAAAATTATTGGTATTTTTTGATGAATTAAATACTTGTAAATCAATGGATTTATTAAGTGAAATAATTTGTAAAAATTCATGCCAAGGAAAACCCCTACCTAAAAATATTGTTTTTATAGGAGCTGCAAATCCTTATAGAAAAGCAAATAAAAAAAATATAGGCTTAAAAATTTATAAAGATTATCATCATTTTGATGAAACAGATTTAGTATACAATGTTAATCCTATGCCCCATTCTTTATTAAACTATGTACTTGATTTTGGAAGTCTATCTGAAAAAGATGAAGAAAAATATATTAAAAAAATGATAAGTAAAAAGATTGATGATAATTTTCTCGATTTTGCAAAAGAAATGATCACAACCTCACAAAATTTCATAAGAAATTTACTAGGAATTTCATCTGTTTCTTTAAGAGAAGTTGAGAGATTTATAAAATTTTATAAATTTTTTTTAGAATATTTAAGGAAAAGAAAAGAATTTGAAAAAATTAAAATATTTAGAAAAGATATAGATTATTTTGGATTAGACGATGAACTTATTAAATTATTTTCTATTAATTTATCAATATATTTAGGATATTATCTAAGATTATCAGATTATGATGATGAAAAAAAAGGAGGATCAAGGCAAACTTTAGCGAAAAAGTTAGATTTAATTATTAAACCGAAATTAGAAGAATATAAACAGCGATTAATTAAAATTTTCAAAAAAAATTTAGATGCAAATCAAAAAAGTGATATTGATTTTTTATTTTTTCCAGAATTAGAGGAAAATTTTATTGCTGATAATCTTGAATTAGATAGAGGAATTGCCAAAAATAGGGCTTTATTAGAAAATTTATTTTCTCTGTTTGTGGCAGTGAATACTAGAATTCCAATAATGATAATAGGAAAGCCTGGAAGTAGTAAATCTTTGAGTGTACAGCTAATAAGTAAAGTGATGAATAGAAGAGATGAAACTAATTCATTTTTTACAAAATTCAAAAAAATGTATATCACTACTTATCAAGGTAGTTTAAATAGTACATCAAAAGAAGTTGAAAAAACTTTTGAAAAAGCAAAAGAATTTTTAAAATTAAAAGACAAAGACAAACAAATTAGTGTTATATTTATAGATGAAATGGGTTTGGCTGAACACTCACCTCATAATCCTTTAAAGGTAATTCATAAAGAGTTAGACAAAAATAATGAAGAAAAAAATGAAAATAATAAAGTGGCATTTATTGGTATATCAAATTGGGCATTCGATTCATCTAAAATGAATAGAGCTATAACCATCAATATTCCAGATTCTAATGAGGAAGATATAAAAGAAACTTCTAAAACAATTGCAAAATCCTATATAGGAAATAATTTGAAGGATAATAAAGTTTTATCTTTATTTTTTGATAATTTAGCTTTAACTTATTATAAATATAAAATGGAATTCCAAGAAAATCCTAGAATTAAATTATATGAAAATTTTCATGGAAAAAGAGATTTTTATCACTTAATCAAATATTCAGCGGTAAAAATAAAAGAATTATTGAATGATAATGAAAGAAATAATAACATATTAATTAGTGAACATAAGTTAATTCAAATTGCAATAAAGAGTTTTCTAAGAAATTTTGGAGGACTTGAGTTTAAAGATAGAATTAAATCTACTTCTACAGGATTTGAATTAATAATGAAAATATTTATTGAATATAATCCTAATAATTCTGAGATTAAAAATATAAATAAAAATTTAAATTTATATAATGAAATAAAGAATACAATTAATGATAGTTTAAAAGAAAGAATAAAAGATTATTTAAGTAGATATATTTTATTAATAACTAAATCTAATATTGGAATTTACTTGTTGTCTTCGTTTTTGAATTCAGATGAAAAATTAAATAATTATACAATAATAATTGGAAGCGTGTTTAAAGAAGATCAAAATAAAATAGAATACTCTTCTAAAATATTAAGTAAAATTAAAATGAATATTGAAAAAGATTTAATTTTAGTTCTAAAAGATTTAGATATAATATATCCTTCTCTTTATGAATTATTTAATCAGAATTTCTTACTAATTGGAGAAAAAAAATACGCAAGAATTGCTCTTAATAGAACAAATTCTTTTTCAGAAGTTAATAATAAATTTAAGTGTATAATAATTGTAGATGAAAATAAATTAATTCACCAAGAAATTCCATTTTTAAATAGATTCGAGAAACAAAATCTTTCTTTTGAATATTTAATGAATGAAAAGCAAAAATTTCAAGCAAGAAATATTTATAAAAAATGCCAAAAAATGGTTGAATATAATAAAGAATGGAAATTTATTAATTATGATATCAATAGCCTTCTTATTAATTGTAGAGAAGAAGAAATTAATGGATTGGTTTACCTTGAAAATCCTGATTGCTTAGAAAATGCAATAACCGAAAAAATCAGTGCAACTTTACCACAAGATATTATTTTAATTTTATATTTTATGATGAAATCAAGAAATGATGATGAAGACAATGAATTTTATAAAAAAATACTAAATTATTATAGTAAAAATAGATACAGTAATTTAGAAAGCTTTTTAAAAAAAAATGAATTTAGTAATAATAAAATAATTATTTATACCTTTACTAGGGTTATTGATAATATAAAAACCAAAGATGATAAAAAAATAAAAGAATTAAAAATATCAATATTAAAAAATGAGTTAGAATTAGAAGAAGAAATAAAAGAATTTTTAGAAAATGATGAATTAGAATTTTTTATTTTAAAATTCACTCTTCAAGAGTTCTCTTATATTGATTACATCAAATCTTTAATTGAAAATATAGAAAAAATATATCAAAATAAAAAGCAAAAACAAGAAAAAAATAAAAATAAAATTTTTATTTTTATATTTCATTTTGAAAGAATTTTTAAAGAAAAAGATCCCTCAAAAGAAAATTTAAAATCAAACAGAATAAAAAGACTTACTCAAACTCTTTCAAATTTAGCCAAATACAAACAAATTTTTATTGATGATTTAAAAGGAAAAGATTATTTGGACAATAATAAAAATTCATTTGATATTGGACAAATGATAGATCTTAATTATTATGAATTATATAACATATTTTTTGATAAAAAAAAAATAATTTTAGAATGCTTAGAAAATTGTTTTATAACACACAATTATAAATTTAATATTGATGAAATTAATAAGAAAGAATATATTGAAATATTAAGGAAATTATTCGAAAATAAAGAAGAAAAAGAAAATAAAGAAGAAAAAGATTTTGTTGAAAAAATTAACGAATTAATAATTAAAAATATAGAATCAGAAACTAATAATATATTTATTGAAATATTAGAAAAAGAAGAAATTCAAAAAGAAGATATCTGTATTTTAGATATAGTCTATAAAAAATTATTTAATAATTATTTAAATGTATTCAAAAAAGTATATTTTAGATTAGAAAGTAATATGTTTTTTTCATCTATATTAAACAATAAGCATAGATTTGATCCTAATAATATTATTTTAGATTTCGGTGGTAAAGAAAATAAGAACTTATATGAAAAAATCAAGGAATTTTTTATAAACAATATTAATTTTTTAACTGAAAATGAAAGTAATATTGAAATAATTTTTGGTTTTAATTTTCCATCAAAAGAATTAATTGAGGAAATTACAAAATATATATCATATTATATTGTTAAAAGTTATAGATTAAATGAAGAATTATTTAGAGAAACAGAAGTTGACAAATTAATGGAAAAAGGAAAGTCTAGATATGAAAAAAATTTAAGGATTTTGACTAATAATACAAAAAATTCCTTCATAAAAAATAAAATCATAAAAGAATTTGATCGATCAGATACTGGAATATCTATTAAATTCAAAAAATTAATTTTAGATGATTATTTGTTCTTTTTTATTACTAATAATAATATTGAAAAAGATTTGATTATCATTAGCAAAATTAAAGAGTTTTTGAAATTGATTTTATTAGAAAAATATAAATACGAGCGTAAAGACATATGTTCCGATATAAACCGAATTATAGATTATATAATTTTTATAGAAGCATATTCAGAGGAAATAGAAATATTAATCAAATTATTTTGTTTCATGTGCTTATATAGTAAATCAAATTTATTAGAAACAATAAAGACTTTTATAAATATATTTAATGAAGAATATGAAAAGTACAATGTAAAAATAAATGAACAAATGGCTAATAAAACATTTTATATTATAATAGGGTCATTAATTGGAACATTCATCTTAGATTGTGATTCGATTCTTTCTGATAATCAAAATTTAAAAGAATTTATAAAAGAATTAAATTATATATATAATTCATTATTATATATGGATAATCATTTACATTTACATTGTAAAGAAATAATTGTACTGCACCAAATAATAAATATAATTAGTTTGTCAACATTTTATAATAATAATAATAATATAGAAAATGAAAAAAAGTTAATAACCGATTTTATACAAAACTTTTACAAAAACAAATTCAATAATAAAGATAATAAAATTAATTTAGACAAAGAAAATGCAAACATAAATAATAAAATGGACAATTTAAATAATTATTTTAACTATCTTAAAGAAAAAAATTTCGAAGATTATGATAAAATATTCTCTTCTATAATTTATGATGAATTCATTAAAGAAGATAATTTAAATAATAAAAAATATCTTTTTGAAGAAATTATTTTGAAAGATGATTATATTAAATTAATGAAAAATAATATGTTATTAATAAAGCTGCTAAAATTGATTATTTGTGAAATAATACAATCTAAAAAAGAATCAATTGATGATGCATTTAATAAACTTTCTTCAAATAATGAATATTTATCAAAAATCAATGATTCGGATAGTAAGATACTTGAAGAAGAAATAATCATAATTTTTGATTCAATAATAAATTTATATTTTGATTCCATTGAAAATATAGAAGAAAAAATTAAATCTGATTTACTTTTTAATTTTAAAAATTGCATTGAAATTCTTGAAAAAAAAGAAAAAAATAAAAAATTAATCAACCTATTTGGAATTTGCTTTATAAAATTATATTTAACAAAATTTATTTATAAAATGAGTGAAAATAAAAATGTATTCAAAGGGGAAGAAAATAAAATAATTAACGAAATAAAAGATAGAAAAGATTTATCAGATACATTAAAATTATATATTTTAATTATAATAAATAAAAAGAAATTATCTCTTGATAACTTACCAAATTTTGAAGATTTAAAAATATTTTCTAATGAACTTGAAAATGAATTAGGAGAAAAAGAATTTGAAAAAATATTAAACTCTGGAAAAATACCTGATAAAGGGAAATATCCTTATAATAATTATTTTAATTTTTCAAAATATCCTTCATTTGATTATTTTAAATTTTCATTTAAAGATAAAAAAAATTATCCATTGATAGACCAATATATCAATAATAAAGAGGTTAATAATGAAAAAAATCTTATAGATTATGTTGATTTTGTAAATATGATGATTAATTATTATTCTGGAATTATATCAAGAGCTGAAGCAGACAGACAAGAAAGACGTTTAATTAATGAAGATATATTTAAAGATAAAAAATTTAAAGGAAAATTTGATAAATTCAAAAAAATATATAATAATGACTTAAAAAGACAAGGGAAAGAAAAAATAGATGAAAATTCAAAATTAGCTTATTTTTTTAATGATGATTTAGATAAAAACGGAAAATATATTAAGGAGGATTTACAAACATTCGTCAAATATCAAAATTCATTTTTAGAACCAATTATAGAAGTATATGAAAAGAAAAAAGATAATATTTTATATTGTTACATAAATCAAGTTAAGCAAGAAGTATGTATACAGAACGCAAGGAATTCTCAGATATTACAATTAGAAAACTGTTTTAAAAAATCTAATTTTACCAATTTTAATGATCTTATATTTATATATTCTAAAAAAAATAATGATAATATAGATGAATTGTCTTTTAATTATGAAAAAATCGAAGAAGAACTTTATCTGATTTTATTACCTAATAAATGTTTATTAAGTGATGAAAATATGAAATATATAATTTATAAAGATGAAATTTATAAGTTAGAAGAAAACAATCCTTTAATTGATTATGAAAAGATATATGGCAGAGAAGAATTATCAAATGAAATGAAAAAAAAAATATTTAACTTTATTAAAGATAAATATAAAATATATAGTAAAACTTTGTATGACTCGTTTATTTTATTATTTAATTATTTAAATACTTACCCACAAGAAAAAGAGGCAAAAATAAATGATTTAGTTAATTATGAAGAAAAAGAAGAAAAAAAATATATTAGATTTGAGGAGCTGCTAAAAATTTTTTTAAAGAAGAAGGAAAAGAAATTACAACAGGAAAATTATTAAATTCATTCTTATATATGGAAAAGCTTTGTTTTGGATTTTTAATTAGAGAAGATAATAGTGACCAATTTGATGATAAAATTTCTGAAATATTTTCACCATTAGATGAGCAATATAAAAAATTAATTGATGATTATTTTGAAAAGAGTTATAAAGATAAAATAATAACAAAAAATGAGATTGCTATTGCTTTAAGAAGATATATTGTAAGATATTTATCTGCTATTAAAGATAAAAATGATCAGAAAAATTTGCCTATCTTTGCAATATTAAAAAGAGCTGATTTATGGGATATTGAAATTTTTAATAAAGTAAAAGACTTTCAAAAGAAAATAGAAGAATATTTAGGTAGATTCACAAATAATAATAATGAATCCTTTCTTAAAGGTCGTCATGCTTATGAATTATATAAAATTATTGGAAAGGAAGATAAGGAAAGGATTTTTACAGAGATATCAAAATTTGAAGAAGAAAGACTCAATAAAGATCAAGATGATCTTGAAAATTTAGAGTGGGAAACTTAAAAATTCTATGAAAATATTATCTTTATATATTTAAAAATAATAAATTCTTTGTTGTTTGAAAAAATAATTGTTAAAATTAGGTATGGTAAAAATAATAAGGATTGGGATTGGGGATTGGGGATTGGG
>JAJNAA010012082.1:0-10532 GCA_023807345.1 Entodinium bursa | reverse complement strand
CAATCCCCAATCCCCAATACCCAATACCCAATCCCCAAACCCCAAACAATATTATCAAAATGTAATATTAAAATAATTAATTATTAGATAAATAATATAATTAATAATAATTTTTCGATTAAACTCAATTATATGTTTAATTCTTGCATTCCAAAATATCGCAAATCTCCAATATATATATAAATTTATAATAAATAAAATATTATTCAATTCCCAATCCAAATAAAATAAAACACAATAAAAAATAGATAAAGTTTAAAAAATAATTATAATTTTAAATAAATATCTCTTTTTCAAAAAAAATATATAAGAAAAAAATTAATTTTGAATTGTAATATGTCAGATACAGAAAATAATTTAGTTGATAAAATTATCTCAACATCAAAGGAAGAAACATTGTTTTGTGCAGAAGAAGAGATAGGACATAGATTTTTAGATAAGATAAAATCAACATTCCGCTTAAAGACATATAAAAAATTTTTTAGTCCAAAATTATACCTAAGTGGATGGGGTGGAGGAAGTGCAGGAAAAATAAAAGTATATAAATTAGGAGGAATATTAAAAAAATTATGGAGTGGAGCATTAACCGTAGTAGATCCAGTGGTTTCTTTTTTTAAGAGTGGGGCTGATAGCGAAAATTTCTTCAGTTCAATGGGAGCTGTTTTAGGAAGTGCTGCAACTTGTTTCCTTGCTCGTTCTTTTTTACTTAGATTTTGAAATGTAGCTGGTTTTCTTATATCAGTTGGAGCTTCTGTATTAGGCTCAATTGGAGGAGAATATTTAGGCTCAGATTTTTATGGAAGAACACATAATATGAAAGGAGAAGAAAAGGATGAGAAAAATAATAATAATAATTTAAGCGGAAAAGGCAAAACTGGTGGTATTGAGTTTGAAATTCCTATGGAGATAAAAGGATTTAAAGAATTATTATTTTTTGAAAAATTATCGAATCAAAGTATTATATTCAAAAATGATTTTTCTGAATTAGATGAAATTTTGAACGTTACTAACCGATTTTTAATAGATAAAAATCAATCTTTTAATTCTATTAATCAAATTTTTCAAACTATTTTAACTGAAATTTACGGAGGATTTATCGGTCAAGGAGTTCTTCCTTATGTTTCTTTAAATTTTAACAACAAAGCTTTGCTTTATAGTATTATGCCTAATTATTATAAAAAAACTTTAGTCGGAAATATATTAGGATATTTAGACTATTTTTTGAAAGGATTTGTCAATGGAGGATTTTTTAAAGAAGAATTCGTGCAAAAATGGTATTTGAATAAACAGGAAGATTATGAATATTTAAATTTAAATTTCATCAACTTGAAAAAATATATTTATCAAAATAAAACAAAAATTAAAAATCATGAATTATATTTAACAGTTTATGATTTGGGAGAAAATATTTCAGATGAAGAAAATAATAACATCAGAAAAAATTCATTATCGGCTTTTAGAATAGTCGGGATAATAAATAATGATATTTGTGTAAATAATAATATAATCATTCCTAAATGTTCTTTTAGAACAGAAAGTGATTATAATTTATTTCCTAATTATTTAGAAGAAAAAAAAGAAAAAAATAATAATATATATGAAGGAAATAAAGAATTAGAAAAGACTCAAGAAACAATTAAAAGCATGAAATCACTTATTAGTTTATTAATGCCGCAAATACCTTATTTTAGAGGATATTTCAATATTTTAGATATGATTACTTTTTCTATTCATTATATTTCAACTTTGGATAAAAACGCAGTTTTTCCTGATTTTTCCGAGTCTTTATTATTTAAATCAAATAATAAATCATATGTGACTTTATTTCCTCCAGTTTTTCCTCCTTTACCAATTAAAAAACAAATTATAATCACGGTTAATTTAAATTTTTCTTTTGTTATAAATAACTTTTTAGAAAATGATGAAAGAAATGTTTTAAATCAAATTTTATCAGAAAGTGCCTTAAATGATATTGAAATTGATTTTTTAAAAATAGAAAAACTTTTGAATAAATTAGAAAATAAATATGGAAAATATTTACATAATTTTATTGAAAACAAAGAAGAATTAGAATATAGAACAAAAAGAGAATTACATTATGATGAATTTATCAAAAATACACAAGCTATATTAAAAATACTACCACAAACTCCAAAACAATTATATATAGAATTATTCCAAACATTGAAAGAATCATTATCTGATATTGTTAAAAAAAACAAACCTTATTTTCATTTCAAATACAATATAAAAGTGAAAAATATAAATGAATCAGAAAATATTCAAAATATTATCAATAAAGTTAATTTATTATTAGAAGAGTGTAATTTCTTAGTGAATAAAATAAAAATTGAAATGAAGAAATTCATTGATAATAAACTATGCCAAGAAAAAAATGAGATAATTAAAACAATAAATGATAACAAGCAAAAATCAATAGATAATAATATATCTCAATTAGATCAGGAAATACTAAAAGTAAAAAATAAATTTATTGAAGATTCAATAAAAAAAATGGAGGAGAATTTAAATCACAAAAAGAGACTGCATTAAGTGGCATTCCTTATTATAATAGAGCGATGCTTCTTCTAAAATTGATAAAAAAATTATGAGAATAAAATCAGAAAATATAACTAAAATAAGGCTTGATATTGAAAAACATTTTCAAGATTTGAGAAATAAAGAGATAATAAGGATTAGAAACGATAAAGAAATCCAAGGAAAAGATTTAATAAATAAGGCTTTTAATGAATTAAATCAAGTGAAAATTAAAAGAGAAAAAATGCTAGATGAAGAAATAATTAATTTAAATAAATATTTTCAAGAACAAAATGATAGGAAAAATGATATTAAAAAAACTTTAGAAGAAAAAAATATATTAAAATATGGAAATTTTTTTGACACAAAATACTTGGTTGAAAAAATAAATTTAAGTTTAATAAGATATTATGATAAAAAAGGTATAAAAAATACTGATATTTCATATGCTCCAATCAGAGGAGGATGCTTACCTGAAATTAACAATAAATTAAATTTAATAGATATTTCCGAATCTAAAGATGAAGAATTCAGTAAATTTTTTGCTGAAATTAATAAATCTCAAAATTCAGAAAGAATAAGTATAAACGAAAAAAATTTTATAAAAATAACTGTTAATTTATTCCAGGGATATTTAAGCGAAAATTTTTGTAAAAATTTTTTAAATTTCAATTGGGAATCAGAACTAGAGATTATAGAATCAATTTTAGAAGATAAAAATTTAAATCTTTTAGATGAATATAAAAATGGTAAAGGAATGTATAAAATATTGTTAAATAATTCAGAAAAAATAAAAAATAAAAGTGAATTAATAAATAAAAATATATTTGGAGAAAATGTTGCCTTTTATTTAAACAATGAAGAAGACATTGGAAAAATAAATTCATAAGGAGCTCAATATATATTTGAAATAGAGACAGAAAATGATTTTTTTTTGCATTCAATTATGAAAAAAAACAGAGATGTAAGTAATGTTTTAATCAATTATATTTCACAAGCCAAAATAAATAGTTCAGATGAAAGCAAATATACTCCTCTTCATTTTGCTTGTCTTTATAATTATTATGAATTAGCCAATTCTTTAATAAGAAAAGGGGCAAAAATAAATGTCAAAACAAGAAATAGTAATTATACTCCACTTGATATATTAATTATGAAAGGTCATTATGAAACTTTAGAATTATTACTAAAACATGAAGAATTTAAGAATTTAATAAATAAAAAAAATTATTTAAATTCAATTC
Organism: Entodinium bursa; assembly: GCA_023807345.1. NCBI lineage: Eukaryota > Ciliophora > Litostomatea > Entodiniomorphida > Ophryoscolecidae > Entodinium > Entodinium bursa. Next base: position 6,750 of record JAJNAA010012082.1, on the reverse strand, counting down.
CTTTTCATAGTGCCTGTTTAGAATCCATAATGTGTGCTAAATTAATTATGAAATACGGGAAAAAAATAAAAGACTTAAATGGAAATTTACCAGAGCACTATGTTCTATTTGGAGGAAGGATAGATATTTATAAACTTCTTTCAAGTTCTTCCGATATAAAAGAATTTAAAGAATATATATACTCTCTTAGAAATGCAGAAAGTGAAGAATTTAATGAAGAAAATTTTCCTGAACTTTTGAATAAGAATAAATTTATTGATATTTTATGTAATAATTTAAATAAGGGAAATATTAATAACGTGAAAAAAATTATTAAATATTATTTAAAAGATAGAAAATTGAAAAAAGAAATTAAATTAGAAAATTATTCAGAAAAAATTATTTATAATTTATGCAATGGAAGAAACCGTATTTTATTAAGTTTAATAAATGAAATAATAGACATTCATAAATTACCTATTTCTCCTTATGTAGGGAAATTTGGATTGATTTCTTATATAGAAGAAATGAAGAATATGAATATTGATATGTTTTCTGAATTGGAAGGAAAATCTTTATTAGATTATGCAATTGAAAATAAAGATGAAGCTATGATAAAAGAATTTATAAAAAATATAGAAGAAATATCTAATGATGACTTATCCAAATGTTTAGCCAAAATATTAATGAAAAGTAAAAAATTATTTAATTCTATATATTCTTATATAATATCCAAAGAAAAATTTATAAATAATAAAATTAATTTTGATTATTTATATAATAGGAATTCATTACCTTTTCATTTTAAAATATTTCTCAAACTTAATTTGACCGATAAAAATTCGCTTGATATTAATAAAGTAAAAGATAAATGTAGAGATTCTGTCATTGAAGAAATTATAAAACAAAATTTTAGAATAGAAAAGGATTTGCTTAAAGATAAATATAAAAAAGAAAAATTAGAATTTAAAAGGTTATTAAATAAAAATTCAAATTCTAAATATAATTTTGAAATTTTTGAACATGATATTGGAAAATTTAAGACTTTATTTGAAAAATTAAATAATTATAATTTATTTCTTCAACATCAAATTGTAAAATCCAAAAAAATATGGATTTTAAAATATTTACCGATATATTTAGATTTATTCGTTAAAAATGGTGAAGGTAAAATATGCTTTGAACAAATATCTGAAAGTTTCGAAGATTTTCAGCTATTATTAGATGTATTTAAAATTAGAGAAACAAATAAAGAAAAGCAGATGTATTATTTCCTTAAAGCATTAGAAATATATATAAATAAAAGCATCAAAATTTGTAAAACAATAAATTTAGAAATTTTATTAAAAAAGAAATATATTAAATTAATAGAATTCATCGAAGAAAACCAAAATAATATATTAGATTATACGAATGATAAAAGCAATACTATTCTTCATATTTTATCTAATTTCATTTATATAGATAAAGAAATGCAAGAAAAATTTTTATCGCTTTTGAATGTGGTGATGAATCGTATTAATAAAAAAAAATTTAAAAAAATATTTAATCAACAAAATAATATAGGGAATATATTTTTATTTAATCTAATTGATAATAATCATCATAAATTATCTAAAGAAATACTTGAAAAATATTTTGAATATTTTGATTTATCTATAAAAAATTATAAAGGAAATACATTTCTTCATTATTTAATGTTAATTAAATACTATGATAAAAAAGTGTTTAATTTTATTCTAAATACAATCGAATTCAATAAGTATTACATTCTTGCAGAAAATAATAACGGATTAATGCCTTTTCATTTAGCAGCCCTTAATAAATGCAATGATTCTTTATTTTTAATGAATAATTATTTTCCTTTAGACCATATTGATTTGATTTCTACAAAAGGAAGTATACTTCATTATGCAGCCATAACTAATTCTTTATCTACTTTGAGATTAATAATAGAAATATTTAAGCCTGATATAAATAATCAAATTCATAATAAGGAAGATAATAATACTAACTCTCAAAAAATAAAAAATAATTTGAATCTTCCAGATAAAAGTACTCCTATATATTGCGCTGGATATTTTTCTTGCATAGATTCATTTGATTATTTACTTTCTTTAGGTGCTGATCCTTTCATTCAAGATAATAATGGTAATGATGCAATAGATATCGCTTTAATTCATGGAGAGAGAGATATGATTGAATATATTACTAAAACTAATAGTTTTATTAATTCAAATGGAAAATACCTTATTTCCATGGTTAAAAATGTTCAGGCAAGAAATTTTTTATATGAAAATTTGAACATTTTAGGTCAACAAAATATAAATATTACTGATGATTATAGAAAGAATTTATTAATGCTTTCAGTTGAATATGATAATTATAAAATTATTCCTTTTTTGTTATATAAAAATATTAAAGTTGATAATAAAGATAAATTTGGAAGAAATATTTTACATTACTGTGTAAATATGAATAATTTATCATCTACATGGATTATTCTTTCAAATTTAAAAGCATTAAGTAAAAAGGAATTATTAAAGAAAATAATATTTGACAAAGATGATAATGGTGAAACTGCTTTATATTTAGCTTGTGAATTGGGTAGATTAGAAATTGTTTATTTTATCTTATTCTTTATTGAATTAAATAATTTTGAAAATGAATTCACTATTAATAATATAGGCTTATTACCTATCCATATTGCTTTAATTAATGAATATTATATTATTGCTTTGCTTTTGAAGAAATTTTTCAAAATAAATGAAAATCAAATAAATAATATTCCCAAAAAATACAAAGATAAATTTAATAAATTTTTTTATTCGAATTTAGATAAAGAAAACCAAAAAAGTAAAGAAATAATAAAATATTTGAAAAATCAAATATATAAATATAAAAATTTTCCTAATTTTTCAAATAAATTCAATTTATATCAAAAAGGAGAGAATATCTTGAATTTGAAAAATTATAATTTATTTAAAGAAATGTTTCCTTTTTGTTTGTCTCAAGATAATTTCATTAAATACCAAGATTTATTTTATAATAATTTAATTTTGATATTAACAATCTTATATAATAATGAAGATTATAAGAGAGATGTACAAAATTTTTTTAATATTATTTCTTCAATAAAAATTGATATCGATATAAATTCAAGTGTTGAATGGAAATTAATAAAATTATTTACTACTTATATAATACCAAAAGAATATTGCAAATTAAATAAAATAAATAGGACTTTATCATTATTATTATCGAATGATAAATTAATAAATTTAAGCAATTCCCATCCTATCTTTAATTGGATAACTTCTATAATTATTTCAGGTTGCGAAGGAAGTGTTCTTATTCCTGTTGAAGATCTTTTGGATATTTTATCAACATTTATTAATATAATATTACAAGACAATGATTTTTTAAATAATTTAAGTATAGTGAAATTATCAATGAAATCTTTTCAGTTTGTTAATAACTTTAATAAGATAATGTCAAAATTAAACAAAAATTTAGGTTTAATTCAAATAAAATATATACATTGTATCCCACCTTTATTAGTAGATGAGATTGATTCTTTATTAAATAAATATAATATAATTCATCATGATTATAATAATAGAATGCCTTTGTATTCTTTTATTCAAGAAATTTTATCGAATAAGAATATATCTCCTAAATTATTAGAAGCTTGTTTAATATCTTCAAATTCTATCATTAAATCAATACAAATAAATTATTTATCAAAAGAAGAAATTCTTTCTTTTTGTAAAAGTATTTATAACAAATTCACTTTCGATATAAATTTACCTAACACAATTTTATCTATATCATCAATTTCTGAGAATTTATGTTCTAAATTAGGATTTAATATTTATAAAAATGAAATTTTAAAAAGCATAAAAAACAATATTAATAACAGAAAAATTAAAAATTCAACGGATATAAAAAATATATTTAGCCTAATTCTTCATGTGCAATCTTTAGAACAAATTACTATATTCTGTGATTTATTAAATAAATATTCTTTATCACGTGTTTTTCAAAGAATGGAACAAATAATAGAAAAAAGAGAAGGAAGAGATATAAATGAGTTTTTAACTGCTTTCGAAAAAGAAGCTTTTCCTTTATCTGAAGAAGAAATAAGTCAATTAGAATTATTCCATAAGGAATTTATCAAATGCAAAGATTATTTGCCAACAGAATTTATTGAAGAAGGAAAATCCTTAGGAAAAAAATTTAAAGAAGAGCCATCAATAGAAAACTTTGCAAAATTAATAAAAATTATAAATAATGGAATATACGAAGCATTAAAAATAAAACCATATTTAATTCAAAATTTAATAGTTTTTTCTTTTTATTTGCATTATATTAATAAATTCAAGAGGAAATCTAAAAGGGGAAGACTAGGTCAAATTTTAACAGGAGAAGGAAAAAGTTTAATAATAGCTGAAATGGCTTTAGTATCAGCTTTAATGGGAGAATTTGTAGACATAATAACATCAACGGCATATTTGGCTAATAGAGATCATTTAAAATTTAAAGAGTTATATGCATTATTCGGTATTTCTTCTAATGCCATAACAGAAAATAATCCAAGTAAAGAATCATATAATGGAATTATTTTATATGGAACAAATACTGATTTTGAATTTAGTTTATTGAGAGAGGGGACAAATGCTGAAGAAAAAATGTTCACGGTACCTTTGGGACAAAAAGTCGAAATAAAGCGAAAATTTCAAACGGTAATTGTTGATGAATCCGATAATTTATTCATTGATACTGCTTTGAATTCGGCAAGAATTGCTTATACTTCAAGAAATCATTTTAATTGGGTGTATTATCCTATATTAAATTGTGTCAAAAATAATATTGAAAATAAAGGAGAAATAAGGAAAGAATTAGAAAAAATAAATTTAAAAGAATCAAAAAGAATAACTGATTCTCAATTGGATTCATGGATCTTTTGTGCTCATAATGCTTTAAATTATAAAAAAGGAGAAAAATATGTAGTAAGATATAATCCAAAAAATAAAAAAAAGGAAGTACAAATAATACAATTATCAACTGGGAGAATTAATATAGGGAGTAGATGGATGAGAGGATTGCATGAATTCGTTGAAGTAAAAGAGGGATTAGAACCTGAAACTGAAAGTAATACGATAGCTTCAATATCACATCCATCATTTTTCAGTAATTATAAAATCATTTTTGGATTAACTGGAACAATAGGAAGTAATATTGAAAGAGAAGAAATATTAAATATATATAATTTAGATTCTTTCGATGCTCCTCCAAATTTTGAATCAAAAAGAAAAGTTTATCCTTCAACTTTATTTGAAAACAAAGAACAAAAAGAAGAAAATATTCTAATTCAAATAAGAAAAAAGATATCAGAAGGAAGACCAGTATTAGTATTATTATTAACAATTGAAGAAACAATTAATTTTTCTAATAAATTAAAAAAAGAAGGGATTGATAATTTAATATTAAATGATATCCAAAAAGAAAAAGAAGAATATATAATATTATTCGCAGGAAAACCGAGAAATGTTGTAGTAGCAACAAACGCTGCCGGAAGAGGCACTGATATAATATTATCTGAAGATTCATTAAATTCAGGAGGATTGCATGTAATAATGGGATTTTATCCAGAAAATAATAGAGTTGAATTTCAAGGAATAGGAAGAGCGGGAAGACAGGGCCAAGTAGGTTCTGCACAAATAATATTTTCAAAAGATGAAAAATTTTTTAAGGATGCAAAAATAGAAACAATAAATGATGCTGAATTATATAGAATTAATAAACAGAAAATAGATTCTCAAATAAGATTAATTTCTTCCTTTTCCGAAATTTGCGTTTATTCAATATTGAATAAATTTTTTGAAAAACTGAAGGAATTTAAACTAATATTTGAACATGAAAAATTCAAGATTATATTTAGTACTATCGGGGATAAAAAATTAATTAATTATAATAGTTTTAAAAACCAATTAATTGAAAATTTTAAAGTTGATTGGGCTGAATATTTTGAAAATATTTCAAAAAGAAACACCAACTTGTATATTAATATTTTTCTGACAGCCGGGATTCCCGGTTTTATAAAGAGGCGACCGGCGACGGCCGCCTCTTTTTTGTGAGGGGCTGGGCTTTGTTTCTTCCGGGGAAATGGCTAAATTGCAGGACAATTTTGCCAGAGACTGAAATGAAGAATTACTTTGATCTCACGGGACGCGTCGCCGTCGTGACGGGAGCGTCCACCGGCCTGGGCCTGCAGATGGCCAAGGCGTTTGCGAGCCAGGGCGCCAACCTGGTGCTGCTTGCCCGCCGTATGAATCTCCTGGAGGAGAACGCTAAGGCCATCAACGCCGAGTTCGGCGTGGAGGTGCTGCCCATACGCTGCGACGTGACGAAGACGGAAATGGTTGACGACGTGGTGCGCCAGACAATGGAGCGCTTCGGCCGCATCGACATCTTGATTAACAATGCCGGCACGGGTGCCGTGGCTCCGGCCTGCTCATCATCGACGAGGAACAGAAGTTCGGCGTGGCTACAAAGGAAAAGCTGCGCCAGGGATATCCGCGGATGGCATGGCACGGGGGACATGTGCGCGTGATCCGGCCGTCCGTCCTGATGCTCGAGCGCGGCGATATCTTCACCATTGACGGTAAATCCTGCTTTGCCTTTGGCGGGGCACGCAGCCATGATATCATGGACGGCGTTCTGAATCCCGCGGATTATCCGAATGAGCGCAGCTTTCAGAAGGCCTAC
>JAJNAA010012081.1:0-10630 GCA_023807345.1 Entodinium bursa | reverse complement strand
ATTTGTTGTTGCATTTGTTGCATCATCATCTGCTGTTGCATTAGTTGAATTTGATTCATATTATCATATTCACTTATTATTGAATTGATTTGTTCTGATATTTTTTTTAATTTATTATAAGAGTTTTGTATATTCATCATCATATTCATATTTTTTCCAGTATTAAATGCTTGAATTCCAGCATTAAACATTTGGATACTTAAATTAAGTATTTGCTCACTTATTGAATTATTATTCATCATTAATATATTATTAGATTGCATTCTATATTATCTATTTGTAATTTTATATTTTCGATCTGAGATTTCAAAGCTTGGATTTGAATATTGGTATCCATTTATTTAATTTTATTGTTCAGTAAAATATTAATAATTTTAAATTATAAATTATAATTGTTCAATCATTTTTAAAAATTAATTATTATTTTCTTTTTTTTAATTAATTAAAAAATGAGTATTAACGTTGATTTTTCGGAAGAGGAAGTTATAAATTTTCTTAGAGATAAACTAAAAATAAATGAGGATATATTGAAAAAATTAAAAGAAGAAAAAATAGATGGTGAAGCTTTAATTCTTCTCAGGAAAAGTGATTTTAAACTTTTAGGAATTAAAATTAAAGATAAAAATAATATTTTAAATGAAATAGAAAAGACAATGACCAAAATGAAAAAAGATATTCAAAAAGATGATTTATATATAAAAATACTAAATTCAACTTCTAATGAACCATGGAATTATTTGGAAGTTAATGCTTCTCAATTAAAATTAGGAGATAAATTAAAATATATAAAATATATTTTTATAAAGAATAAACCACCTGATCAAGATAAAGTCGATGAACTTTTAAATTATCTCCAAAAATATTTAAAAATAGAGCCAAATATAATCAACCAAATAGTTGAAAATGTTAAAGATATAATAAATTATACAGATCAAAGATTTGAAGAACAATGCCAAGAATGGGAAATTGAAGATGATGAACAATTCAAACTGAAATTGATAATAGAATTCATAAAACAAAAAAATAATAATAATAAAAATAATAACTTAATAAAAGAGTCTAATTTACAAACTCCAATTGGTAATATGTTTCAAAATTTTTTAAAAGCAGGGAAAAAGTTCAAATTAGATTCTAATTATAACAAAGAAACAGATTTAAATACAATAGAATCAATGAGTCTAGAAGGTGATTATAATTTATATTCGATGATAGAATTATATAATTATGAAACAAGTCAAGAAGATATTACAAGTGGGCTTATAAATCCAATAAATGAATTTCAAAAACTATGCAATGATTTTGAAATTGATTTCCAAAATGAAGGTACTTATATAAATTATAACCAAGCCTTTAAAATCAAAATATTTACAACAATGATATGGGGCTCAAAAGAAAGTTTGAGAGAATTTTTAACTGAGAAGAGGATAAATAATGCTATTTCTTTCTTTAATATAAGGGAAATAGATAAAAAGGCAGGAATATATTTATGTATCAATAAAAAATCTTTTATTGCTTTTTTAATTATATGGCCAGGGGAATTAAGTTATAAATATTCTAAAATCGATGAACCTAATGATAATATTTTATTAACATTAGTTAGATATGGTTTTAGTCTAACTTCTAATTCCATATTATGCTTTACTAAGGAAGAAATTGATGAATTAAATTTTGAAGGTTATGAAATTTTCAAAGAAATTGATTCAAAGGGATTTGAAGCTGAAAGGAGTAAAATAGTCATAAATATAATAAAACAAAAAACATTTAAAATTAGCACAAAGAAAGTTGTAAAATTGGGAGGTGAGAAATTTCGAAATAAAATAGTTGGTAAATTGATGAATCAAAATTGTTTATTGCTTCATGAAGAAACTGACGAAATTTCGACTTCTAATTTGAATGAAAATAATTTAATGGATTTTTTAAAATATAATTCAGTTAATGATATTTTTTTTGATAATAATTTTGAATTGATTAAACCTCAAATATTTTATTTCTTAATTAGAAATAATCCTATATATTTAAAAGATATTAACAATGAAGAATACTTTTTTTCAAAGTTGAGTTTAAAAGATGCTTTCAAAAGAAATTTAAATAAAATTATTGATTCTTTATTATATCCTATATATGAGAGTGTTTCAAAAATAACCTTTTATAACCTCAATAAATTAATAAAATGTGAACAATGCAATAAAACAAAAAATAATGATTCTCAAGATTTTTACTATATAATCAAAGATAATTATTTAATTTATTTTCATAAAGATTGTTACAATAAATTTATCAATAAAAATAAAGAATATTTTAATATTGAAATTCCAAAAGTTAAAAAGATAAATGGTAATGAAGAAAAATTAGTTTTATATGAACAAAATATGGAATTTATCGTTTACATAAGAAAATCAATGGAAAAAGAAAAAAAAAATTATAAATATGATATATTAAACAAATACTATAACAATTGCAAGGAAAAATTCAATTATCTTTCAAAAATATTCGATGAGAAAATATTATTTGAAGAAATTGAAAATATAAAAGAATTTTTTTCTGCAGAACTCTTTGATAAAATAAAGAATGAATTAATTAATAAAGAATTAAAAATTTATGAAAGTTTAAATTCAGACAAAGAAAAATTTAAAAAATTAAGTAAAGAATGGGAAACTCTTTGGAAGAAAAAAATCAATAACCATATAAAAGATAATTGTATAAAAAAATATATCTGTATTAAAAATATCAAAAATTTAAGCAATAGAAATTCAAATAACGAAAATCCCTTAGCTTCTTGGCAAATTTATTATGAATATATAGAAGATATAATGAAACCAATATATGTACATTTATATGAAATAAAGCCTATAAAAAGTTCTTCCTACTTAACTTTGCTTTTTAATAAGGAATTAGGAGTGGCAAATACTATAGAGAATTATTTCCCTTCCCATAACAATGGATTAATAATAAATAAAGAAAGAGATAAATTAAAAATAAAATTTAAAAATAAAACCATTGAAGAATATAATGGTTTATATGATTATGATAGAATAAGTGATACTTTAATTGTATATAGACAAGAAGACAATCTAAAGAAATTGGGGATCCATTATAATGGAGGAGAATCAAAGTCAATAATTTGTAATCAGTTTGTTCTAGATAGTTCAATAATTTTTAAAATTATGCTTGTGCCTTGTTATCCAGCTTATGAAAAACAAAGTATTCTTTTATTTATTGATAATGAAATTCATTTAATTCAAATTAATAATCAATATGAATATCCTAAAATAATTAATTTGATGAGTGAATTTGGACATAACCAATTCACCGGATTTCAATTTATTGTTTATATAGATTTCCTTTTAATTTTACATTTTAATAATACCAAAAAAAAATGGAAAGGAAAAGTATATTCATTATGTTTAGAAGATGATTCATTATTTAATATGATACAAGAAATTGAATTGGATGATTCAAACGATAAAACAATATTTTCTTTTTCAGAAATAAAAGAAAATAAGTATTTATTTTCTTTAAATATTATAGGAAATCAACCAATAATAAATTATTGGGAAATTTATGCAAGGTTATCAGGTATATCCACTGATTATCAAAAGAAAAATAAAATTAAACAAGAAAATAATAAAACTGCATTGGGTAATTGCATACTCAATTATTTTTATCATTGCTTTGAAAAATACCCATTGATTGGGGCTTTGCCTTATAAATTACAAAAGTATCAGAAAAAATCAATAAAAGTCAGTTTTTATTTGAAGGATGATTTAAATGATATAATTCATTCTCTTGAAAAATATATAGACATGCTTAAGATGTTATGCGAAAGCAAAAAAAAGACCTCCTTTCATGATATGAATTTTAGTTTTTGTCAAAATTATGTAAATTTTTTCAAATCTGAAAATTTATCTTTAGGATTTTTAATGATGTCAATATTAGAGGTAACTCCAATACAGATAGCGAAAATAATGGAACACGAATTAAAAATAATGAGTAATGGAGAAAATATAGAAAAAAAATTATTTTTTGAATCAAGAAATAGTAAAGTTTATAATAAAGAAACAAAATTTGATATTCAAAATTATTCAAAAAGAATAAACTTTTCAATGAAGGATAGTATATTTAATTTTTTTGAAATACCAGTAATTGTCATATGTTGTTTTGGTACCCAATCTATAGGTAAAAGCACTTTTTTAAATGAATTAACAGGATCCTGTTTTGATGTAAGTGGTAAAAGATGTACAGAAGGTATATGGATGAGTATGAAAGTATTTATACATAATTTGAGGAAAAAAGATAAAAGTTCATGCAATAATATTTGCATGAATTGTAAGAAAAAAAAATGTGAACAAATAATACATAAAGATAATAATTGTTTATGTAATGATTGTTTATGCAATAAAGAATGTTTTTTACAACAAAGTGTTTCTAACTTCAATAGTTGTTTTAGAAACTGCTGTTTAAAAAAAGGTCATGAAATAAGTATTAAATGTTCTTATGATTTTTGTGAATGCAATTGTGTTTGTGAATGTATTTGTGGTAAAAATAAAGAGCCTCATGATCATAAATGTACTGAATGTTTTAAAAATAGAAATAAAGTATGTTTATGCGATTGCAATTGTAAACATTTTTGTAGTGTGCCTATTATTTTACATAATTTTATATGTGTTTGTCTTGATTTTGAAGGACTTGGAACTTTTGAAAGAACTCATGAACAAGACATTCAAATGGCTTTAGTTGGGTCAGCACTTGGTAATAGTATCATCTTCAGGACAGGAAATACTTTTGATAAATTCACTGAAAATACTTTAGAAAAATTGGCCTTGGGAAGTAATAAAATTAAAGAAATTAATATCGAACAATTTTTTGGAGGATCACTTTTCTTTAGTCCAAGAGATGTTAATTTCACTGATAAAGATAAATTAAAGGAAGAATTTGCTCAAAAAATAGAAACTTCTGTGAGAAAGTGGAATTATTCAATGATAAATCAAAAAAACAAAGAAACTAATTTAAAAGCAAATAAATATACAATTTTTGGATTGTTTGAAGATAATGTCTTTGCGCCAACTCCTAATTATCCAGATTATAGTTTTTATAAAACTTTGAGAGAAAATTTAACAAAAGAAATAATTGAAAATACTTTGAAATTTAAGAGGAATCCACAATATAGAACTGGAAAAGAATTTTATTCAAATTTAAAACTTTTTCTTTCCGCTGTGTATATGAATGAATATGAATTCCTCACAAATTGCAGAGAAAAATTAATTACAAATTATGTTTATGAAAATATTGATAAAGCTTATGAAATAGGAGGAATTTTTATAAATAATGAAATAACGGATAATCATTCATCATTTTTTGAAGATAATGCTTTTAGGTATTATATTAAAAATGACAAATTAGAACAATTAGGAATAGACTTTTTTTCTAATAATAAATTTAAAATTAATAATTCATTAATAATTGATAATATAAATATAACTGAAAATATTCAAGGAAATTTTAAAAGTGAAAAATATGGGATAAAAATAAGTGTAAATAAATCTGATATTAATAATTATACTATTTTTTTTGAAGACTTTAATGATTTCGGATTAATCTTATTAATTTTTAATGAAATAAAAGACTTGTTGAATTATGAACTATTATGCTCCAATTTATTTGATATTTGGGATAATATTTGTAAAACAATAGGATTGAGTGATAAGACAATAATTGATTATTTTAGCATATTTATAAAATCGGTAATAAACAGAAGAAAGCAAAATGTTCAAAAGTGGCTTGAAGAAATCACTAAATCAGAAGAAAACTTAAAAGAATTGAGAAATCAATATTCTTTAATTAATAATATATGGGTATTATGTAGACAACAATGCAAATATTGCTACTTTAGTTGCTGTTTATTGCAAGGTCATAAAGATGAACACAAATGTCCATATAACCATAAATGCAAAGAAATATGCGAATTATGTGCAAAATCAGAATGTACTGGGGATAATTGTGGGCATAATTGTGCAGAAAAAGCGGGTCATCCTGAAAAGCATAGATGTAATCATTTTCATCAATGTGGAGAAAATTGTGACTTTAAGAACCATTCTAGTGATTGTGGAGGAAGATGTATTTTACAAATGGAACATGATAATAATCATACTTGCGGATTAGAAAGCCATCACTGCAACGAAAATTGTGAATTATACTCAAAAGCTAATAATTGTAAAGGAAAATGTATATTACCTTATCCTCATGAAGGAAAAGAGCATTATTGTGGAGAAAACCATTTGTGCAAAGGTGAATGTTATTTAAAAGAAAATTCTCAAGGATGTAAATTTATATGCAATTTAGAATATGGTCATGAAGGTAATCACTATTGTGGAGAAGAGCATATTTGTATTGGAAAATGTTGCTTATTAGGAAAGTCTAAAAATTGTTGGGAAAAATGCTTTTTATCTTATCCTCATGAAGGAAAAATGCATAATTGTGGACAAGTTCATTATTGCATGCAAGAGTGTTCTTTGATTAATAAAGCTTCTGGATGCATTAAAAATTGCAATTTAGAATATGGTCATGAAGGAGATCATTTTTGTGGAGAGAAGCATTATTGTATTGAAGATTGTTCTTTAGTAAATTTAGCAGAAGGTTGTGGTAAAAAATGTAATTTAGAATATCCTCATGAAGGAAAAAAACATATGTGTTCTAGGGAACATCTTTGTAAGAAAAATTGTCAATTTTATGGAAAATCAAAAGAATGTGGCAAAATATGCAAATTAAAATACGAGCATATTGGAGCTTGCATTTGTTCATATTTAAAAGAGCTTCATAAATGCAATAAAAAATGTTTTAATTGCCAAAATGATTGCACTTTAACTGCAGCACATGAAGGGCAATGTATATGTGGAAAATGTCAATGTCCTGAACCATGTAAATTTAAAGATTGTTCAAGGGGATGCTTAATAAAATGCCAATTTAGGGCGGGTCATGATGGAGAACATATTTGTGATTCTAAACATTTTTGTAAATTGGAATGTCGGCTCAAAAGTACCTCTAAAAGGTGTGAAGGACTTTGCTCATTTGAAATAATTAATTCACATCAAAATCATTCAAATCATATATGCAATATTCCCATAGAAGGACATGGATGCAATGCAATTTGTTCCTATTTTAATAATTCAAGAAATTGCAAACAATTTTGTTCTAAGGAAACTAATCATAGTGGAGCACACTTGTGTGAAATTAATTTAAGTCAACATTTATGTAAAAACATTTGCTCTTTATCTTGGAATTCATTAAATTGTAAACAAATATGTAATCTACCTTTTAATCATATAGGAAATCACTTATGTGAAGTCGGTCCAAATAATCATTTATGTAATAAAAAGTGTTCTTTATTTAAATCTTCAAGGTCAGGGTGCAATGAAAATTGTAATCTAAAAGCTGGACATAATGGGAATTGTATTTGTAAAAATTCTTGGAGAGTTCACGTTTGCAATAATATATGTAATTTGTTTGATAAATCAAATGGATGCAAAAAAATGTGTAGTTTAATGTCTGGTCATAAAGGAGAACATCAATGTGAATTATTCAAAGGTAAACATTTATGTAAAGGTACTTGTTCTTTGAAAGGAAAAACTTCAGGAAGATGTTACCAATCTTGCTGTTTATCATATGGACATATAGGAGATTGTTTTTGTAAAATAGGAAAAGAGTTAGAGCATCTTTGTGATAAAGAATGCTCTCTTTTTAATAAGACAAAAAATTGTAAACAATTTTGTAATAAGAAATATGGACATTCTGATGATCATTTATGCTCTGTTCTAAGTCATACTTGTCCTAATAATTGTTATTATTTTGAGAAATGTAAAGGAAAATGTGATCAGTTCTGTAAATTGGAATATGGACATAAAAATAAATGTAATTGTAAGGTAGTAGAGAATAATATTAATTACCATCTTTGTAATAAAAATTGTGCATATTTTGAAAAATCGAGAGGTTGTAATAAAGAATGTGTTAAAAAATATGAACATGAAGGTTTATGTAGATGTAATGTAAACGAAGAATTCCATTTTTGTATTTGTAAATGTGAATTATGTGAAAATACGGAATGTGGGCATGTTTATAATCATGAAAATGAGAAATTAAATATAAAATGTTGTAAATGCAAAGATCAAATCTGCTCTTTAACTGGACAAAATCGTCATATATGTGGTGGTCAGCATAATTGTAAGGAAAAATGTGAAGCAAAAGGATGGTGTCAAATAATCAGTTATGTTCAAGTAGAAGAAAAGATATATCAAAGCATAAATGGAGAATTTATAAAATATAATGCAAAAAAATCTCAAGAACTTAAAAAAAATAATTGTAATATAAAAGTGAAAGAAAATGAATCTAGTCATTCAAATGGACATATATGTGAGGTAAAAGCCCATAAATGTGGATATAAATGCCCTCAATGTGAATATTATTGCACAGAAGATGAGGGCCATGAAGGGTTGCATAATTGTTTTCATGGAAATATAAAAAATTCTTATATTGCAGTTTCTAATAAGGGTAGAATTGCAAAAGTTAAAAAGGAAAATAAAAATTATAATTTTCAAGAAGGTGAAAGAGCTATAATATTTTTTTGTGATGAATATTGCAAGGAGCAAGGGCAAGGTCATATTCATCAATTTATATCACATTATAAAAAGATTCAAGAAAATGAAAATGTTAAGCTAATAGATCCTAAACATCATGTTTATGAATGCAAATGTTCATATTATTGGGAAAATATATTAAAATTTAAGGGTAATTTTACCACTGAAGAACAAAAAAAATTTTCTTTATGTAACTGGAAATGTAAGTATTCTTCTCATCAAACAGCTGAATATTGTCAACTTCCTTTATGGCATAAAGAGACAAAAATTATTCCAATAGGTGTATATGGTAAATGGATATATGAAGGTCATGTATTTAAATGTAGTCATCCAATTTCAATATATTCTATCTTTTTAATTGATCAATCAGGTTCGATGAAAAGTAATTCTGTAATTCCAACTAATATTAAAATTAAAAATAATTTAAGTAATATGTTAGGAGCAAGCGTTCAAGCAATTGATAATTTCTGTAAATTAAGAAATGAAAAAAGTTTAAAAGATAAATGCGCATTAATAGGATTTAATACCTCAGCAAAACAAGTTTTAAACGATATCTATATGGAAGACCATGAAAAAATAACAGATACTTGCATATCTGGTTTGAAGCCAGATGGAGGAACAAGCTTTTATACTGCATTTCAAGAAAGTGAAGTAGTATTAAAACAAATAGATAGAAATGAATATATGCCTATTATTATTCTTTTGACTGATGGATTAGACCATAGTTATGATCAGACCAAGATTTTAGTGGAGAAAGTAAGAAACTACTTCTTTTATTTTATATTATTTATATAGTTGATGGAAAAAGAAAAGGCTAAGGAAAATGGAGCTAAAATATTTTGCATTTACTTTAGGAATAATGATGATTCTTATGATTTTGGTGAAATTAAAGGAAAATCTCTAATAATGTTAAATGAAATTGCAAAATTAGGAGGAACTAATGAAGTATTTGATTCTGATAATTTGAAAAGTCTTTGCGATGCTTTTTATAGAATTAATGAAGCAATTGAAACCAATTATAGACTCAAATTAAAAAATTAATTTCATATCTCGATTTGCCAAATTTCTTTTGATAATTAATTATAATAATTAAATAAAAGAATTAATTTACAGTAATAAATGAAATTATTGAAAAATTTTATATCTGAGATAAGGATATATTTAATCCTCAATATCATAACTATTTTTTTAATATCCATTTTTATATTTTCAAAAAAGATAATGATAATTTTAAATGATTTTTCTAATTTTTTCATGATTATAAAAAGATTTCTGGAAAGAAAAAGAGCAATTATAAGAATTAATGGCTTAGAAAAGAAAGAAAATATATTTAAATTTATTAATAATATCATCATCCATTATTAAACTTGAAATTAAATCTTCATTTCTTTAAAAGTATTTAACATCAATTAATTATTATATCTATAAATAAAAAAGTATATCAAATAATTACTGATGATAAATATAATTCATCATAAATAAGGAAGAAATAATTCAATCAATCAAATAAAAGACAAAAATTAATTTGAGGTAGATGAGATATTAAGACAAACTATATTGAATATTAAAAATGCAATAAAAATATTTGCTAATATATTTTTTAACTCAATATGTAAAAATAAAATTTCTTATCAAAATTTAATAAAAATTGATATATGTAGAAATTGTGTTTTATTATTGTAAATAAGAAAATAAGAAAGATGGCTTATTACAATATTCAAATTTGATTATAAAATTTATTTAAATCCGAAAATGATTTCTAAATTTGCGAAATAAAGGTATATTTTGTAAGGATTTGAATTAGATGAAATTATAGAAAAATAATTGGATGTTCATATATTATTGATATTTAGCAACAGTCAATTGTTATCTCCCTTTTTATTATTTTTGTATAAATAAACGGAAATTAAATTATAAATTAAAATTAAAATATAATAAATAAAATAATTTAATTTTTTAAATTTAACTTTTTTTTAAACTGAGCTATATGGGGATTGGGGATT
>JAJNAA010012080.1:0-10649 GCA_023807345.1 Entodinium bursa | reverse complement strand
AATCCCCAATCCCCAATCCCCAATCCCCAATCCCCAATCCCCAACTTCATTCAGAATATTTTTATTGATTTTATTTAAATAATGAATATAAAATCTATTAATTATATTTAAAAACATTATATTATAATTCCCCAATTTCTTTTATAATATCCAGAATATATTCTTCGTAATCTGTTTCAATCCATTCTAAGTTATTTTTACTTTTAAGTAAAGTCAAAGAATGGAATCCGCCACAGGAAACATCGCTGAAATTATTCATGTTATATTCAGTTAAATATTCAACTTCTTTTGGTAAAGATATTTTAACCATCATTCCATGACCAATTTGTCCAAATTTATTATTTCCCCAACTCCATATGGATTGAGTATTATTGTTTATATCATTTACAATAGCAAGACAATGTCCCTCACCACATGATATTTTTTCGACCTTTTTATTATTGAAACATTTTAAAAGAGTCGGATATATATAATCATCGCATTGTATTTCTGGATTAAATAAATTTTCCTTTTTTTCTGGTTCTTTAAATCCTAATTGACCTAAATCATTTATTCCACATGTAAATAAATCATGATTAGTACTTATAAAAGTAGAAAATGTCTTCCCACATTCTATTTCTTTTATTTTAACAGTATTATAATTATAATTAGTTGTTTTATTATTATTGTAATCTTTAAATGTATGGATTAATTGAGGTTCAAAGATTCTGCTTTTAACAAGACCTTCTCCAGGTTCATAATAATCCTCGCAAAATCCTAATCCTAATTGTCCATTACAGCCAAATCCCCAACTATAAATTTTTCCTTTATTACTTAAAGCTAAAGAATGAGCTTCTCCACATGATATTTGTGAAATTTTTATGTTATTATCCATAAAATAAGGAATGAGAGTTGGATTTGATATATAATAATTTTGATTTGTATTTAATAAAAAATCAGAAGGTAAACCCAATTGACCTCCTTGCATAGATCCCCAGGAAAAAACTTTTCCATCTTCGGTTAAAGATAAATTATGCAAAGTACCACATGATATATCAACTATTTTCCCATCATAATTTTCATTTTTATTTTTATTTATTTTATATAAAAAATTTAACTTGATGGGTTTGTATGTTTTTATTTTATTATCTTTTAATCCAAGCAAGCCGCCTTCATTATTACCGATACCATATACACTTTTATCTTGAGATAAAATTAGTGAATGCTCATTCCCGCAACTAACTTTTATAGCTTTTAAATTATTATTTAAAATAGATATATTAGTTGGATCGTTTATATTTTCATTATTTGTTGAAAATTTTTCGTGGTTAGGAAGTCCACATTGATAACACTGATTATGCCCAAAAGAAAATATTTCGCCTTTGTTGTTTAAAACGATATTATGTTCCCAACCTGAATATATTTTATTTATCATTTCATTTTTTAATTTGAATATAACTCGTGGCAAAGTGAGTTTTTCATATCTATCATGCGAAGTTTCATTATGTTTATTGTTTCCACAAGATATTATGATTCCACTTGGCAAATTTTTTTTGTAAGATAATTTTTGGAATAAATCATCATATAAAAATTTGGAAAAAATATTTTTTGTTTTGGTATTAATACTAATATAATTGTTTGTTCTTTTGTTATTTATTTCATTATTATTATTAATTGAATTATCAATATTATTATTACTTTTTGTTTGTCTTATTACGTTTGAATTATTATTCATCTTTGAATAATTTTTTAAAATTCTTGATTTATTAATACCATTATTATAACTTTTGGAACTTTTCGTAGTTCCGAAATTATTATTTGTTTGCAAATTTTGGACATTTCTGTTATTATATTTTTTATCAAATTTCAAATAAGGATTTGCTTTAAGGGAAGAATTTGTGATTTTATTTTCTATATTTATATTATTATTGTTATTTTTTATTTTTAAAGGAGTTTGATTATATTTACATATTTTTAAACTTTCACTTGACTTTTCTTTATTTATTGATGCTTTATTTATATTATTATCTCTTATTATAATTAATTCATCAGATATCTTTTTATCTAAATAATTTTTGGAATAAGTAATGTCATTGCCCAAATATAAACTTAATATTTCTTTAATGATATATATTATAAATTCTTTTCTATAAAACACTCTTCCAACATTTGTTATTTTGCTACTAATAGAAGGAAAAATATAATGATTTATACACATTTTTTCGACATAAATTTTATCAAAAAAAGATTTATCCAAAGAAATATTTAAATCAGTTAATTCTTTATTTATATTGATATCATTGGGATTTTCATCTATATTATTAATCATTGAATAAACAGATTCTGTGTCATTTAAATTCTCATGATTAAAATTACTAATATATTTTTCTCCTTTTTTCCTTAGGTCATTAATTCCTTTCAAATTCATTATTTTAATTTTATCAATATTAATTCGAATATTATTGCAAAAATCATAATTATACATAAGATTATTATTTTTTGGGGTTATATCATATATGCCTTTATTTTTTTCGAAAAAATCTAGAGCTTGATACATCTCTTTGAAATTCTCATTAATTATTGCTTCGTCTAATTTATAAGTTTTCCTTGCAATTTCCCATAAGGGAAATTGCAAAGCCCCATGAGAATCATTATGTCTTCCTCTTGGATCACCATAATTCATTAAAAGCATCATTACACTTTTAGAAAAAAATTCTTCGTTTTTGATATAATCATTATTTGATAAAGCTTGAATTAAATTAATTATTGATAATTCATTTAAAGACAAATTATATTGGATATTATTTTTAAATAATGACAATAATTTAGAACTTATTCGAAGAAAAATTTTGGGATTTTTTTCGATATAATATAAATATAAAAATAAAAAGGTATATGATTTAATTAATACTTTTTCACATGAAAAATTATGACTGTTTGTGATTATTCTAAATATATTTTCATTTATCAGTACCCATTCCTTTATTATATCGATATTCTTAATAGAATAATATTGATCTAAATTAGAATATAAATATTGGGAATTATTTTGATATTTATTTTTCTCGTGTTTGAATAATATTTTATGGCAATTTTCTGGTATTAAAAAAATTATATTTTCATTAACTTCTTTGAAATTGACTATGTCTATTTTCGTTAAATTGTTATTTTTGAATTTGTTCTGATTTTTATCAAAATTAATTTTTTGATTTGACAATTCAGTTTCATCCATTGTTTTATCACTACTCATTTTTGAAAATATTTCATTATTATCATTATAATTAAAATTTGTGTTACTATTATTATTATTTATAACAAAAAAATTATTTGCATTATTACTACTCTTGTTGTCTTCTAAATTATCAGTTCTGTCGTCTAATTCATATTCATTATTTTCATCCTCAAATTTATTTTGTATTTTGAAAATATTTTTTTTATTATCTTGGATATCTGGCTTGGGATTTGGCTT
Source organism: Entodinium bursa (assembly GCA_023807345.1). NCBI lineage: Eukaryota > Ciliophora > Litostomatea > Entodiniomorphida > Ophryoscolecidae > Entodinium > Entodinium bursa. The sequence continues at coordinate 7,201 of JAJNAA010012080.1, read as the reverse complement.
TGAAAAATAAATTATATTGTTTACTTTTTTATCATTATTTGTTGTTTTGAAATCATAAATTTTATTACTAATATTATTTTCATTATTTTTCTTATAAGAATCATAAATATTGTTTTTATAATTAATATTTTTGACTTTGTCATTGTATTTCTTTATTATTCTAGTTAATATTAATCCACTTATCTCATGTGGAACAATAAAAGATTTAATAAAAATATTATTTATTTCAATATGAGAAAAATTTAATTGGTTACTCATTGATTCGATGGATATACTAGCTTTAAATTTAATATAAGGGTCAATTAAAAAATTTAATTTGTATTCTAATTCTGATAAAAATAAAAAAGGTTTTTTTCTTGCTATTAATATACAATGTTCTAAAAATTCTTTAGAAGATTGAATATTAAAGAAAGAATAAAATTTTTCATTTTGCTTAAGAGTGTTATTATCCACATTTAATATCCCTAAAGATAAATAATCATCTATAAGCTTAAATTTAAAAAATAAAACCTTCGAAAAAAATAAAAGCTGTTCATATATTGATTTAAATAATTTTTTTTTTGAAGGTAAAATTTCATGTGGATATAATACTGATTCTATATAAAAATATATTTTTGATTTTAAATTTTCATATAAATTTAAATATCTATATTTTGATTTTTTTCTTATCTTATCCATAACTGCTTCATTATCTTTATTAAAAAAAATACTTTTAAAACATTTAACTAATAAATGAATTTTTATTATATCACAAATTTCCTTATTATTTATTTTAAGCAAGGAGAAAAATAATAAATTTTGATTTATTCCAAATTTTTTCATATAATATTTTAAATCACTATATCTTTTAATGTTAAAGCTATTTTTATTAAACATTTCACACCAAGACATAAAATAATCAATATAATTTGTTCTAAGAAAAAATATATCATTTATTAGTTCAGTTTTATTATCTTTCATTTTTATAGATTTAATCAAGGAATAATCAAGTTTTATAGGCTCAATAATATCATAAATGATTACATATGGTTCTTGGATATAGATAAAAGCTTTTTCACTTTCAGCTTTATTTTTATTATTATTATTTTCAATTTTATAACTATTAGTGTTTTTTATTTCTGCATTATAATTAACTAAAAAATCAACAAAATTTTTTTTTGCATTTTTTTTATTTTCAACAGTATTTGAGTATAAAATCCTAAAAATAATATTACCAATAATTACGTTTTTTAGTTTCAATTTAGGAGATGGAAAAACTTTATAAATTTTTGTCAAAACAATTTTAGGCGTTAATGTGTTAAAATAATCTAAATTTTTTTTGTAGTAGTGTTTTTGTTCTATAATATTCTTCAAATTAACTAATAAAGCAAAATTATAATTTAAAGTAATAAATTTTTTTTGATTATCTACAATACCGAAAAAATTAAATTTTTTGATATCATTTTTAAATTTATTTTCGAATAAATTCGGCAAAAATTTAGCTATATCTATTAAAATAAATTTTCCATTTTTTATTTTGATTAAATTATTTTTATTAATTGTTGAAAATAATTTACTTCGTAATAGGTCATTTATAAAATAATTATTATAAAAAAATAAAATGCCATTTTCATTTGTATCATTAATAATATTATCCAGTTTTTCTTTTTTTAATTCTGAATTTTTATTTTTATTTTCTGTTCTAATATCTTTATTATAATCTATTGAATGATTTAATAAATTATTAATTAAAATCTTCTTTTTATTAAAGTCATTTATATTTATGCTATTATAACTCAAATCATTATTATTTTGCATTATATCCTCTTTAAAATTATTATATTTATTTTGATATCTTGAAGTATTTTTACTTTTATTTCCTGAAATGTTATTTTCAAATAAATTAATTTTTGAATATAATTCAATCCTGCCATTACTTTGTTTAACTATATCATTGATATTATTATTAATAGATTCTGGTTTAATAATTGATGAAACGATTAAAACATAGCTATTAATTTGACAATAACCAATTAAAGGAAATATTATATTATTCGACAAAATATTATTTTTATTATTAATATCAAAATCCCCAAGTAAATCTTTATTCCATATAATATGTAAATAATCAAGAAAAAAATAATTTAAAGCTTTAATCTCTTTTTTGATATTATTAATGCAATTTATATCTTTATCTATTCTGATATATAATCCTTTCCATTTAAACCCTTTGAACCAAAAAATTGAGTCATAATTGGGAAGATTTAAAGAATCTAACTTAAAATAAATTGATGATTCATTTTTATTTTCATAAATAATAGAAGAAAAAGCGAATCCAATGCTATTTATTATCCAATTGAAATGATCAAATAAATTTATTATTTTGTATAATATATTATTTATATTTATTTCTTGATTTCTATTTTTTAGTTTTCTGTTTATTGCTATTACATCACTTATATTAATTAAATCCTCTTGCCATCTTCTTTCCTTTAATTTTAAAAGTTCTATATAAATTTTATTTATATTACTTATATCTTTATAATTTCTTAAAATATTATTAAAATCTTTTTCTGAAGAATAATTTATATTCTCCCCTTTGCTTTGATCATAATTATTAATATCATCAATAATATATATAGGCTTATTCTTATAGTCATTAAAATAATCATGTACATCTATTATTTGCTCAATTTTATAATTAATCTTATTATTTATATAAAAGTTATTATTAATTATATTTAATTTATTGTTGGAAGATATCCTTGAAATATTATTAAATGATCTATGAATTTCAGTCCTTGTTAAATTATTTATATTTTTATTACTTCCATTGTTTGATAATGATTTATCTTTTGATTTAGTTAAATCTAAATGCTTTAATCTTTTGTTTTTATTTATTTTCTTATACGAATAAATATTATTTTCATTATTTCTATGACTTTTATCATTTGATTCTGTGGTGAATAGACTTTTAGGTTTATAATAAAATGGTTTAACATCTTTGGAACTTTTATTATGAATACTAATATTATTAATAATTATATTTTTAATTTTTTCTCCTGTTTTCAATATTTTTTTTGAATCGTTTTTTATATAAGAAATTTTCATTTTTTCAATACTATGTTTATGACTATTAGTATCTATTCCACTTTTATTTATATTATTAGGGGTTATATTATAATTATTATTTAATTGTTTTTTATCAACAGTTTTTGATGTGTTTATTCCTTTAAAGAAACTTAATTGATTCATTTTATTTTTATTGAAATTATTTTTTGATTTTAGTTGCTTTGTTAAATTGTTAATATTTGAATTTGTTATATTTAATTTTTGACTACTTTTTTTGTCTATATTTGAAGATAAAATCCTTTCAACATTTTTTGATAAATTATTATTGGGGATAATTTTTGAAGATTCTAAAGAATCACAATGATTGGTAATTGGATTTATAGTAGTTGGCTTCGGAATGCTTATTGATGAATCACATACTCCCATTTTTGAGTTTATTTTTTAGTTTTTAATTGATTTAATTTTTTCAGAATATGAATGAAATTGTTAATATTAAATTTGAAAAATGTTATAATAAAGAATATAATAAAATTTGCTAAGAAAAAGTCTTAAAGTCAATAAAATGAGTAGAATAATTTTTTTCAAGTAGATTAGGAGTGATAAAATATTTCTATTATTTTGAAATTCACCAGCCCTAATTATGAAATTGCAAATAATTTTATAAAAAGAAGAATAAAAAGTTTAAATTATATAAATAAATTAAATCTCATAAAGGAATAAAGCAAAATTAAATATAATTGGAAATTACCTAAAAAAAAATATTAAATAAAATTTATTTTTAAATTAAATATTTTCAAATTAATAAATATTATTATTAATAATTCTTAATATTATATAATCTATAGAATGAAATATATTCTAATTTAAATAAATTAAATTTATTTTAAATAATGAAAAATTAACTTGGTTTCATAATTATTTTTCTGAAATTGCAATAATTTAATTTTAATTTTTTCCTTTAAAACAATCATCTTTTCATAAAAATCCATTGGTTAAATAATATTTAATAAAATTTATTTTATAAAACATATTTTATACCTAAAAAAGTGAATTAAAAATAAAGATATTCATAAAAATATCTACATGTATTGGTTCTATCCGGTTTCAGTTAAAAACATTAATTACTTTAACGGGAACATTTGAACTTCCAATATTATTTATTGAATAAAAATTATTATATATTTGAGTGCCTTTATTTCTTTTATTAATATTATTATTATTATTATTTGTATATAATTGATTCAATTTAATATTATTTGTATTCAAATGTTGTGATCTTCTAAAATGTTTTAAAAAATTATTAGGAGCGATATTATCATTCAAACTCAAATTTAAGCTTTTTTTCCTATTGTTTCTATAATTATCTTTTCCTTTTATATCATTTAAAATCATCATTAATTCTGTTTCAGTCAAATCTCTATTTGGGATTAAATTTTTTTTGGTTCTTTCCTTATTTTTATCATTAAAGACCCTTTTTTGTTGAACATTTCTAGTGTTATTTATCTTTTTTATATTTCCCTCACTTTTATACTTATTATGAGATAAATTGAAATCACTATTATTATTTATAAATCTTTTTTTGGGAATATTAGAAAAATTGAAATTTAAATTATTATCTGAAACCACGGTGGTATGAATTTGTTCGCAATTTTTTCTATATTTATTATGAGTAAAAGTATTTCTTTTTCTAATAGGACTATAATTATCATTCAAAATATCATTTCTATTCTTTATGTTTCCAGCAGATTTATTACTTAATCTATATGATTTAAAACATTTATAGTTATTATTAATATTTATATTATAATTAGAATTAGAAGTGCGAAAAATTTGTGATTTAGGAATAAATTGTCTTTTTAAAGCTTTATTATAATTATCATAATTATAATTTAAACTTAAATTTCTATTATTATTTGTATTATTATCACAAATTCTTTTAGATAAAGCTGCACTAGAAGGTCTTTCTCTGTTTATTAAATTATTTTTCCTATTTTGTATTATTTTCTTAATCATATCTTTTTTATCAACATTATTATTATTATTTAAATTTTGACTCATATTTGTGTTTTTATTATTTAAATAATTGTTATATACCATATTTTCTTCTCTGATTGAATTAGCTGTTTTTAAATTATTCCTTAAATAAGAAATTGATTTTTTATATTCTAAATTTTGCTTTCTATTGGTTTTCTTGTAATCATTCAAGAAATCATTCGTTAAAATTTCGTGAGGTAATTTATAAATATTTTTATCGCATAAACTTGGAGTTTTAGACCTTATTTCTGTTATTGAATTATTTTTATTAATATGATTAAATTTAGATTTATTTATTCCTTTGGATTCGTCTAATTTCAAATATGAATAATTTCCACTTGTAAATCTTATATGACTATCTTTTTGTAATTTAGGAACATTTTGCCTCGTGGTAATTGTCCTTTTTATAGAATTGGGGATTGAATTAATTAAATTAGATTTATTATTTTTATTATGTTTTATTTTTATATAAATGGCTTTTTCTTTTTCTTTTTGTTGTTCTGTTTTAAATCGCTCTTTACTGTTTTTTTGCTTAATTTGTCTGATGTTTCTTAAACTGGGATATTCATTTAATGTAAACTGTCTTTTGCTATTAATCTTAATAATTTTATTTTTTGGATTATTTAATACTTTTGGCTGAATTAATTTTGGGTTTAAATTCAAACTATTCTTTTTTTCTATATCATTATTTGATGTATATTTATTATTACTAAAATTTTGGTCGTTATTTGAGCCAAAATTTGTTCTATTAATTGAATTAGGATTATTTTCAGGAATTTTTTCTCCATTGATTCTTTTATTGTTTCGATTACTTTTGAATTTATAATTATTATTATTATCTATGAAAATATTATTTGGATAATTTTCAGATAAATGATTATCTATATGATTGACTTTTTTATATTTTTTGTATTTGTTATTTAATTCTTGATATTTCTGGAGAATATTATCATATCCATTATAATTAGTATAATCTTCATTTTCATTATTATAATTTTTATTTTTGGGTAATTGTGATTTAATTTCTCGAATATTACTAAATTTAATTGTGTTTAATAATATCCCATTGTTATAATTTTTTTCAAAATTATTTTCGATATAATTAAAATCTTTATTTTTTTCTTTTAATTCTTTCTTCTTTTTTATTATTAATTTACTATTTAAAAATGCATCACAATTAACTCTTTTACTAACATCTACTTGTAATAATAGTTTAATCATTTTCCATAAATCATCAGAATATACTTGGCTTATTCTTTCTATCTTTCCTTTACAAACATTAATATATAACTCATCTAAATCCTTTCCTTGAAAAGGGGGACGTAAAGCACATATTTCATAAATTACACATCCAATACTCCACAAATCACTTTTATAAGAATAAGGTTCATCATTCCAAACTTCAGGGGAAGCATAATAAGGTGTTCCAGTTTGAGTCAATAATACTTTATCTTTAATAACTTTACTGACATTCATATCTCCCAATTTGCATTGATGTTTATCTTTAACTAAAAAGATATTAGCACTTTTTAAATCCCTGTGCATAATTTTTTTATCATGTAACGCTTTTAATCCTTCAATCATTTGAATCGAATAAGACCATATTAAATTTTCATTAAACATCCCTCCTTCTTTCTTCATTTTTTGTATTTTAGTTTGCAAATCTCCATCATCAGCATATTCCATAACGATATTCAAAGAAGATTCTTTATCATTCCAAAATGCTTCTTTATATCCTATAACATTTGGATGTGTCACTGATGCTAAAATTCTTACTTCATTAACACTATTTTCCTGCTCTTTTTTGGATAATTTTTCCAATATTACGGTTTTTAAGGCATATATTTTATTATCTTGTTTTCTAGTTACGAGATATACTGAACCGAAAGATCCACGACCTAAAACTTTCTCTATTTTAAAGTCAGACATTGTTGTAGACATTTTTAAGAAGTTTAAATTTAAATTTGATTATATTTTTTAGCGTTTAAATTTAATATTTTTTTTATTATTCTATGAATTAAAATAAAAGAAATAATTTTAATGGGGATTGGATGTGTAATTTATGAAATATGTGCTTTACGTCCCCCTTTTCAAGGAAAGGATTTAGATGAGTTAT
>JAJNAA010012079.1:0-10732 GCA_023807345.1 Entodinium bursa | reverse complement strand
TTTATTCTAATAATGAATTAAAAGTATTTGGCTTTTAACCTAAATAAATTTTTTATAGCATAATTATTAATTATTTCAACTCTTACTTCAGAAATAATTAAATCTTGAAAAATTATACCTATTTCTACATCATCTTCATAATATGTATTAAAAGTATTCCTTCCATCATTTATACTATCTTCATCTTCTCTATTTTTATTTAAAAGCATATCAATGTCATTATCATAATATTTTTCAATATTTTCAGACATTAATTGTTGAAATTCTTTAAAATCAGGTTCCCATAATTTTACATCGTGAAGATTACTATTATTTATATCTTTATTACTTAATAAATATTTAGAAAAAATATTATTATATTTTAAACCCGTAATTAAAAACTCAATTCCGAGCCCTGATTCACCCTTTATTTCTCCTGTTTCCTCATTTAATATAGAAATTTGTTCTTCATTGAAATTTTGACTTTTAAAATAATTACGAATTAGTGAATCTCTTTCTGTACGATTACTTGAAAGTACTTTTTTATGCCCCCAACACTCATGCAATAAAATAAAGACAATAGGCAAAGTATATTGATTCATATTATTTAAATCAATAATGTTGATATTTTTAAATGTCTTTTTTTCATTTAAAAATATAACATCATTTAAACAGCTGTAAAAAGCATAAATATCATTATCAGCTGTGTATCTTATTATAAAGCTTGGTAAAATATCTTAAAGATGGTTTACCACTTCTTTTACTGTTTGCATACTTAATTCATATTTTGAACAATCTAATTCTCTTTCTTGAATATTTTTGTTTTTTCTTTTAAATAATAATTTAATATCATCAGAAATTCCTGAGTTATATTGAAAAGAAGGTCAAAAAGACAGCTCGCTTCATTTAAATTATCTGCCACCTTTTCTAAAAATTTAATTGCTTTATGATAAGGATTTGTTTCTGAAATTGAATTAATATCGATTATTTTTTGATTATACTCTGAAAGAATTTTGAGGCATTGAAACTTATCCAATGAATTTTTTTAATAATTGAATATAAATTATAAAGAGTTGCTCTATATAACCTATATTTCAGTATTAAAGAATTTTCTTTATTATTTGCAAATTGTTCTATTTCGGTTATTATTTGTGTTATTTTATCAATTAAATTTAAGCTCATGCTATTAAATTGTTGCTTTATATCTTCTATTGATTTTTCTTTGTCAATATCAATAAATAAATATTTTAATACTAATTTTAGAATATATTCCTTTATAAGATTAACTTCATTAACATTGATATTTGAAATTTCATTATAAGATTTTTTAACATATATATATTTTTTCATAAAACACTCTAAAGATTTATCATCATCTAAATCTTTATTTTCTTCTTTTAAAATTTCCATATATTTATTTTTTTTAAATTCATCAAAAATATTAAATATTATATTTATATGATTTTTATTGGCTTTTAAATTATAACTTTGAAAATTTATTTGTTCTTCTAGTTTTAATTCCTGAACTGAGGACAATATTTTTCGATTTTTTTTTATTCTTACATTTTCTATATTCTAAATCATATTCATTAAAATATTTGAGTTTTAGAGTATCTTTGAAAATCAAATATTCTGGTAATCTTTCTTTTGAATTTGAATAAAAGATAAATTCAAAGAAATATCCTTTAATTTTAGGATTTAAATTAATATACCATGTATTCTCTTTTTTTAGATAAATTGGTATAATAAAATACTCTTTCTTTGATTCATCTTTATTAAATCATCTATATATATTTTATCGGAAAATGAAAACTTAATATATGAATAATCATTTAACTTATTTGGAGTTTCACTTATATAAACTAATGTTATTTTAGTTTGAGGAAGTTCAATATTTTTAATTGCTATGAAATTTTCTCTTTTTGTTTTTTTTCTCGTATAATATTTTCCATTTGAAACCTTTGATAGTTTTGAAATCATTTATTGTAAAATTTATTAAGGGAAAAATACATAGATGAAGATTTATCAAAAAAATATATGGATATTAGCATTGTAATTATTATAATTAAGATGAACGAGCAGATAGACTATTGATAAAATCTTTATGATTTATGATTTATAAATTAATGAATTTTCTTTAATAATTATTTTTTGTTTGTTATTAGTTTTTCCTTTAATTAATATATAAGTGACAAAATTAATATAAATATGATATAATTCATTTATATATATTTATATAATATTCAGTTATTTAATATTAAATTTTATTTTTTATAATTAATGAACGCTATTCTTTATTTTTAATCTTAATGCATTTTTTTAAATGATTAAGGCTTGAAAAGAATACCTATTTCTACATCATCTTCATAATATACTTCAAAAGTAGTTTTTCTATCATCTTCATTTTCTTCTTCTTTTCTATTTTTATCTAAAAGTGTCCCAATATCATCATCATTTAATTCTTGGATATTTTTGGTCATTAATTTTTGAAATTCTTTGAAATCCGGCTGCACCCATAATTTTACATCGAGGAGTTTTTCATTATTTTTATCTTCATTACTAAGCAAATATCTTGAAAAAATATTATTATATTTTTTACCTGTAATTAAATATTCAATTAGAAATCCAGATTCACCTTTTTTTTCATCTGTTTTTTCATTTGATATAGATATTTCTTCTTCATCGAAATTTTGGCTCATTAAATAATTGCGAATTGGTGATTCTCTTTTTGTATCATTACTCCAAAGTACTTTTTTATGTCCCCAACATTCGTGTATTAAAAGAATAACAAGAGGCAAGGTATATTTATTAAAACCTTCTAAATTAATTAAATTATTTTCTTTGAATGTTTTTTTTTCATTTAAAAATATTACATCATTTAAACAGCTATAATATGTATAAATATTTTTATCAGCTGTATATCTTATTATAAATCTTGGTAGAATATCTTTAAGATGTCTTACTACTTCTTTTACTGTTTGCATACTTAATTCAAATATTTCATTACTTATACTATTTTCATTATCTTTTGTTTTAAATAAGTTAATATCATCCGAAATTCCTGAGTTATATTGCAAAAGGACGTCAAAAAGGCTGCTCTTTTCATTTAAATTATCTGCCACGTTTTCTAAAAATTTAATCGCTTTATGATAAGGATTTGCTTGCAAACTTGAATTAATATCTATTATTTTTTGATTATATTCAGAAAGGATTTTGAGGCATGCAAATTTATTTGATGAAGTTTTTTTAATTAATGAATATAAATTATAAAGAGTTGCTCTATATAACCTATATTTAAGTATTAAAGAGTCTTCTTTATTATTTGCAAATTTTTCTATATCACTTATTATTTGCGTGATTTTATTAATCAAAGTTTTTCTCATATTATTATATTGTTTTTTTTCTTGTTTTGTTTCTTTTTCATCAACATTAATAAATAAATATTTTAATACTAATTTTAGAATATATTCCTTTATAAGATTTACTTCATTATCATTAATATTTGGAATTTCCTTATAAGATTTTTTAACATATATATATTCTTTTAAAAAATCTTTTAAAGCTTTATCATCGTCTAAATCTTTATTTTCTTCTCTTAAAATTTCCATCGATTTATTTTTTTTAAATTTATCAAAAATATTAAATATTCTATTTATATGATTTATATTTGCTTCTAAATCAGAAATTTGAAAAATTATTTGTTCTTTAAGTTTTAATTCATGAACTGAGGACAATATTTTTCCATTATCTTTTATTCTCACACAAATTTTATATGAATTCGAGTCTAAGCTTATATTATTAATATAATCTTTTGAAAAATCCTTTTCCACATTTATAGCACAAATTTTTTTTCTATATTCTAAACCATAATTATCAAAATATTTGAGTTTTAGACTATCTTTAAAAAGCAAATTTTCTGGCAATCTTTCCTTTGAATTTGAATAAAAGATAAATTCAAAGAAATATCCTTTATTTTTGGGCTTTAAATTAATATACCATGTATTCTCTTTTTTTAGATATATAGGTATTATAAAATACTCTTTCTTTGATTCATCTTTATTACCCAATTCGACCGTGTCGAAAATATAAATTTTATCTTTATTAATATTAAATAATAAAGACTGGACTTTATTTTGGATTAAATCAGTTAAATTTATTTTATCGGAAAATGAAAATTTAATATATGAATAATCATCAAAATTATATGGAATTTCACTTATATAAACTAATGTTATTTTAGTTTGAGGAAGAGCAATATTTTCAAAAGTTATTAAATTTTCTTTTTTTCTTTTTTTTCCCAGAAAATATTTTTCCTTTGAAACCCTTGGTAGTTTTAAAAGCATTTATATTAATATTTAATACTAACTTCTAAAAATAATTTTATTTAAATTAATTTTTATCATTCCAGCTCAAAAATTCAATGGACACAGAAGATTCCAAAAATTATAACAATAATAATTGTTCCGAATTTCAACTAAAAACCAGTTATACATCATCTGATTTATATAGCATAAAATTATCCTTATCAAAAAATGAAGACAATGTTAATAAAAAAATTCCAGAAAAAAAAAAAATAATAATAAATTCCAAATAACATTTGAATGGACAGATGGAGGAAATTTAGTATATTTATCTGGAAATTTTTGTAATTGGAATCAATTATTTTTAATGCAGAAAAATGCCGAAGGAAAATTTATATTAAGATTAGATATAAATAATAAAGGATTAATCCAATATAAATTCAAGGTTGATAATGTATGGAAAATTAACCAAAATTATCCAAGTATTTTAAATAAAGGAAATTTAAATAATATAAATTAGAAAATAATAAAGAAAAATCGGAAGGAAATACTGATGAAAATACTGAATCTTCTAGTAAATATTCTACTAATAATAAAAATATTAAAATTAATAAAAAAGGTTATAGAAATTATTTTCCTAAAGATTTTGATTTATCCATCGCTAATATAGCACCTGAAAATTTTTGGAAAATAAAAAATGAGGATAATGTTAATAATATCAGAATAATAGAAAGTGAAAAAATAAATCATTTAAATGTCGGCTTAAAGAAAAATGAATATATTAAAAATAAAAATATATAGATCAAAATATACAATAATATGTTTAGAATAATATTTTATAAAAGTATTCATATTATTGAAATTCTATTTCTAATCTAACATTTTGCTTAATTTGAAAAGTTTCTCACTTTTGAAATGGAATCCAAGGAATCTTAATCCAGTTTGAATTAAGGCAACTAATATAGAAAGAATTTGCATGATAATAATGAGGAAAATGCTAGACTTAACCCATTCACCTTGAGTGTGTGGATAGACATAATTAAAACACAATAAATAGAACATCAATAATATAAATATAACAATAACAAAAATAACAAACGCTAAATACCTTATAACAATTCCTTTACTCAATTTAGTAATTTGGACCTTTAGATTAACAATATTATTTTTCTCTCTGTTAAATATTCCTTTCATTTTTCTTTCTTGAACAAAAAATAAATCTATAACTACACCAATAATGACACCAACAACAGCAGAATATATATATCTTGTAATAGCCCTTGGGAAAAATCCAAAGAAGGAGTCTTCCCCTTCGAGATGATAAATTTCACTAATTGCATCTTCACCATAGAACAAACCATTAATGACCATATATAAAATGAGGGTTAGAATAAAAAGAACAATTTTTAAAGAGGTTGGACGGAAATTATCATGAACATTAAAAGTATTCACAAAAAGCTGTTTATCATTTAAAGCTTCTAAGAAATATTCTTTGAATGTTCTTTTATCTGCTAATATAATATCCTCAAATTCTTGGTCATCAATATCAGGAGCTAAATATTCTTTGAAATCTTCCTTTTCACTTTGGCTGTAGTGATTAGTATCTTTGCCACCTTTGTTTATGGCTTTTAATTTGTTCTCAATACCATGATTAGCAAGGACTTCTTTTGAATTGTTTATATTTTTATTTAATAATAATATATCTCCTTTTTGTTCAATGCTATTATTTTTTTCATCTTTAAAATCTATCTTACTATTTTGTTTGTTCTGATTCTTTGCTCTGCTATCATTCACTTTATCATCAATACTATTAATTAAAATATTAGTTTTTTTCTCTTCTTCTTCAGGAGATATATCATTCAAGTAATTTATATAAGAGGTTGTTTTATCAATTATATATTTCTTCATTATATCCATATCTTTATAATAGAAAATAAGTCCCATGAAAACGACAACTACAATACAGAAAAGCATAAGAAATCCTCCTACTGAACTACTAAATTTTTTGAAACAATATTTCATACATTTTAATACTTGAATATTACTACTAGAAATTATCTCAAAGACTTCATTTAAGTATTCAATATCTGAGACTAATCCTGCAGCAGATATATCACTGAATGTACAGGAGCATATTGCTTTCATAGTGGTTAAATTAACTCCTTTGCTTTCACATCCGGCATCACATAAAGATATATTTGGGAAAAATGTTTCAAGTCTATCTTCTAAAGTAATATCTTTATCTATTGGAGAATCAAATTCATAACAAATATCTGTATAAAATGCTCCAGACGAATCAAATATATCAATATTTTGATCAGTTAAGAATACCATCGCTTCATAATCAATTCCAGATTCTTCTAAAATATCCAAAACACTTTCTTCTACAACTATTTCTTCATCTTTACAAATAGTTGCAGCATCCAATTTTGAGCCATCTGTAGGATTATATAATGAATAACTTGAAGAAGTACGTCCTGTTTTAATATCTAATTTTTTAAGAAGAACTACTATTAGAGAATTATTTAATAATCCGGTTTCATTTTGAACTTTTCTGTAACAATCTCCAAAGTCAACTACTGGAAAATTAAGATTTAATTCAGTTAGACAACTTTTTTGTATATATATAATAATACCATATTCAGAACTATTATATTCTGAAACATGTTTATCTGTATAATAAAATTCTTCATAATAATTACTAACCAAGGTATCCAAACCACCATTATCTTCAAAATTTCTTAAAGTTGTTTCTTTTTTACTCCATGTGCATTTATTTAAATCTACATTTTCTTCAATACAAATACCATTAGCATCTGGAATTAATCCACTTGGGCATTCAATAACACAATTTCCATTATATGTATTCACATAAACATCATCATTTTTACAAGCATCAATACATTGATTCTTTGAAGGTATATAATATCTGTAAGATTTTGGACATGTTGGACCAGGAGTACAAGTAAAAGTACCAGTTGAACTGAAAAAGTATGAAAAAGTACATTCACCCACACAATTATAATTTGTCATTCTTCCATCTAAAGGATGCTTCATATATCCAGTATTACATTCCATACAATTATTTTCACTGCTAGAACCTCCTCTACTACAATATTTACAATTTTCATGGCAAGGAATGAACATATCAGAACGGGAATCATAATATATTCCTTCATATTGTCCCTCTTTATCTAAACATTTTGAATAATCAATCATATTATTTCTGTATAAAGGTGCTTGACCTTCTTCACATGAGGTTGGACCTGATTGATCAGCTGTTTGAGAGGCTGGTCTTAAATATACATATTTAAGTGTCTTTTCATCACTATCTTCATCAGCAGTTATATCCTCTTTTTCAGCCATGGCACCTTCTCCACATATACCTTCAAAATTTGTTTTTAATCCTGAATCAGGATTGTATAATAAATAACCTTTTTCTGAAATTAAATTGCTAGTATCTTCTATATAAACAACTATTAATGGAGTTCCACTTAATACTGTTTTTTGAACTTTTGTGTAACATGTGTCTTCCAAAGGCAATCCTTGGGTTGCTGGTTGATCCGTTTCTCCTTTTTCCTGCAATCTTCTGCTAGTTATATATCTTAAATCTGGTATATTTAATCCAAGTTCTTTTACACAGTCAAAATCCATAAATATAAATATGTTATAATTAGAGTTAGTTATTTTGGTTAAATGTCTAGTAGTATATTGAAGATATTCATCTTTATATCCTTTTGCATAAGAGTTTAGCATACTTGCACTATAGAGAGTTGATAGAGTTTCGGATTTTGAGCCTAATGTACATTCATCAGTTTTCATTTGTTTACAAAGGTTATTAACATCATCAGGAATATAACCAACAGGGCAATCTTCTACACAATTTCCGTTATATAAATAAATAAAGGGAGCTTCTTCTTTACATGATGATACACATTTTTGCTTTTCTTCTATATAAACTGGTTTATCAGAAGGACAAACAGGAGTATTTGTGCATTTATATTGGCCTGAATCAGTATAATAATAACTATAAGCACAACTAGTTACACAATTAAAAGTAGTAGCTGAATCTTTTGTTCCTGGTTTTTTCATAAGATTATAATCACAAGCTGTACATTTATGGTTATTTATATCACCTAATTCATTACAATATCTACAAGTTTCATAGCACGGTAAAAAGGCTTTGTCTCTATTACTAAAATATAATCTTTCAACTTTGGCTGTTCTTAGTTTACAATCATAATATTCTTCCCTTCCTCCAATTTCCATTATAGGGTAATAATCATTATTTGTATCACAGAATATACATTTTTCTTGTCTTTTACTTTCTTCATTGCATATTAAACATTTGGGATCACATCCTTCTGTCTTTGCTAAATCTTTTGCATATAATTCCTCACTGGTTATATTCTTTTCAGGAGTACTAAATAGCCATTCTCTCATCGCATTAACTATATCAATATCTCTATGAATTCTTGAATATTCACCAATAGTCCAATTTTTTGAATCACCACAGTCATATCCGGTTGAATATGGGAAAAAAGCTCTTTTGAATTTAAGATCTGATGCAGATTTTATACAAGATTCTGTAGCACAAAAAGACTTTTCTGATTTTCCATCTGGAATACCATTTACATTATCTATTGAAAAAGAAGTAAATACAAACTTAATGGAATAATTAAATGCAGGATGAAGGAACATATCATTTATTAAAATTTGTTTATGTTTTTCTTTGTCTTTTGCTCTTATATAAATATTATATTCATCATGGGCCATATTAATATCATCGGAAAATTCTAAGCTTATTGTCCACCTTCGAACATCAAAAAGCAAATCTTCATCCTTTTCTGCATAACATGTAGGAGCATAATTTGGTAAATAATCCTCATAAGCTAGGCAACCTTTAAACCAATATTTTATTTGTAAAATTTCTGAATCTTTGAAACCTTCTTTTTTTAAAAGATCAACAAAATAACCTGAAAAATCTAACATACTTTGGTCTTCATTACACATTGCAATTTCAGGTTTCAAACTTTCTATGATTAAAATAACCAAAAAATCTAAAGGCAATTTATTTCCTAAATATTCTTTTGTATACCTTAAAATTTTTGCCAAATCAAAATTTGGAATATGCCTAATATTTGCTATAGCAACCCCTGAACATCCCATACTTAGTAAATCAACAATGTATGTTGCAATTCTTCTTTGAACATTTTCTTTTTCAGTGTTTAAATCTTGTAAGGAAGCAAGGGCTCCATAACAAAGTTCTTCTGGTGAGTCCCAATCGTTAATTGATCTTGAACAGTGAAAATCTGAAGGGAAATAAGGAACAGAAGGATATTCCATTACAGGAGGACTATTTGTATAATAATTATTACTTATTTGGCCAGCTGATGTGTAAAAAGGAGAACCACCGCTACCCTCTTTAGGACCCTGAGTCTTACAATTTGTATCATAATGAATAGGGTTCATATCATTTTTATCTCCAGTCATATGATTAACTACAATTTCAGCATAAACTCTAACATTCACAGCACGACATCTGGTAATAATTTTTCTCAATTGTTTTTGATTTCCAGACCTACAATCATATTTAAAGGAAGCCACTTGAGTTCCATACCACCAAGGATTTAGAGTTCCTCCCTCAACATATGTATCTGATAATAAACTTTCATAAGGAGAAAATATTTTAACTCCCAAGTATCCAGCCACTCCTAAAAATTCACATTCTTCTCCTATATCTTCCATTGACCATCCAAATAGTTCTACAATTGAACCTCTTTGGCCATCTTCATATTCTTGAGGAGTATCGACTTCAGGGATATCCCAAATTAAATATATATCTTGTAAAGTTAGACTTACCACTTCATTTCCCGTCCTCAAATTTATAATTCTGCATGAAGGTGTTAAACCATTAGGAAAAGAGTCATCTCTTGAATTTACAGTTAGTTCATTACTTTCTTGTTCATCAAAGTCACCAAAAGTATAGTAAATAGAATAATCATCGCCTTCTACACCTAAATCTGGATTAACTCTTGTGTGGAATACTATATTACATCTGTTTTTTTGTCCATTATATTTTAACTCTATCCAACCTACTAAATATCTCATATCCTGAAAAGTTGACCGATAATTTCCTAAAGCGTCGTTTCTTGGAGGAGTTTGAAAAGCGTAAGCATCATATTTTTCTGGGATTTCAGGTCCTCCTCCTTCCACAACTGTACACGAAACTGAATCAATGATTTGGCATGTTTGTGAAAAGATCCTTGTTATAAGCAAACTTAAAATAATCAGAATAAATTTTTTCATTTTTAATTAAAAAAAATCATTAAAATCATTATATTATTAAAAAATAATTTTTTTTTAATATTAATTAATATATGTTAGGTTTTTAATAATATATTTTGTTGCATGGGGATTGGGGATTGGGGATTGGGGATTGGGGATTGGGG
>JAJNAA010012078.1:0-10754 GCA_023807345.1 Entodinium bursa | reverse complement strand
AATAAGATAATAGTTAATTCTGATAATAATAATATTTCAATTGATTCAAATGAGATCGTGATAACAAATAACTTTACGAATAATAACAATAATGAACTTCAAAAAAATGAAAATGATGAGATAAAGTATATTAATAAAAAAGAAATAAATTTACAATTAAAAAAGCCTAAAAATATAGGAGAAAAAAATAATAATTTGATAAACTATACAAATACTCCAAAGTCTTTATCTAATTTAACTTTTAATCAATCAATTGAAAATAAAAGAAAGTTACTTGGAATTGGGATAAATAAAAATTATATTAGTAATAATTATAATATGAAAAATATGAAATTTAAAGGTATAGAAAAAAAAGAACAGAAAAACAAATTAATAAATAATGAAGAAGATATCATATCAAATAATGAAGATGTAGATAATAATTTGAATTTATATGACATATTAAGTTATCCTTCAATTAGTAACGTTACTAATCCTTTGGAAAATATTGTTAATAAAAAGTATAATAATGACTATATCCATAATAATTTGAGTTTAATGAGTATCTTTTCCAATAAATCAAATAAGACGAGTATATCTAATAAAACAATTAAAAAAAAATATAATGATAAAATTGATAATGATGATAATGCCCCTCATATTATAAAAATAAAGAATATATTAAATAATAATATTATTATTAAAAAGCAAGAAAAAAATAAAAATTTTGTGAATTCTATTAGAGTAATAAAAAAAAGAGAAAAAAATAATATAAATGAAAATAACAATCCTATTAATAGCATTAATATTAATATTAATAATACTAAAGAAATCAAAAAAGAAGAAAAAATTAAAGAAAAAAAGCCAAAGGTCTATAATAATGAAATCACAATCACAAAAGAATTAGCTGCTATTAGAAGAATTAATAGTAAAATAGAGTCATATAAAAATTATAAACCACAAATTCAAAAGATAAGTGAAAGAAGGAAAAATAGATTTCAAGAAGTGAAAAAATTTAATGAAGAAGAAAATGATAATAGGAAAGTTAATAGCAATGTCAATAATAGTATTAATAAGAATAAAAATATTAATAATAATAAGGGCAAGATATACAGATTTAAATCAAAAAGGAGGCTTAGTGAAATACAAAAAAGAGCAAATAATTCCATCGAGAAAAAGAATAATTTAAATTTTAGTAAAAGAGCCAAAAGTAAAAGTAATAAAAGTATGAATAAATTATATAATAATATTCGCTTATTTAAATCTTAATAATATATTTTTTATTTAATTTTTTCATATATTTTATATTTATATTTATTATATTTTTATAATATCGAATAAATTATATTTTTTAATAATTAATATGAAATCAATTATAAATTGCATTGCAATATTAATCTTTATAAAAGCAAACAATAAAATATAATATAATCATTTTATATAAATATGAAAAAAATTATTTATCTAGTTTACTATAACAATTTTAAGCAATTATTCATTTAAGTTGTATTTTGTTTCTACTAATTATTATATTTTTTAAATTTCGAATTTATTACTTTATTTTCACTTGCATTTTTTTTAAGTCTTTTTCTTGAACTAAATAAAGAATTAAATGACTTGATAAGCTTTGCTCTTGAACGGTTATTTATATTTATAGATTTTTTTTCATTATTTAAAGTGAACGAAGAAAATGAATTAAATGAAATATTTAGTTTGATACGTAATGAATCAATTACTAATAATGATCCTCCTTTTAAAAGTGTCAAAAAGTTAACAAATTATATAAGAAGAAATAAAAATTCTTTAGATAATATATTTGTTAAAGTTATTGAACTAATTAAAAAGATTTCTAATGTTAATATGATTATAAAAATTGTAAATACGATGATTGATTTAGTATATGAAGGAAGGAGTCATCATTTAAATGAAATTATAAATGTATTAATAAGGAAATTGGATAATATTCCTCAAACATCTTCTGAATCAATAGAAAAAATAGTTAATACTATTGGAGATTTAATAAAATTAGATAATATTTCTTTACAAAAATTTATTGAAACTAATATTAATAAAATAATAAATTCTTTGACAAAACCTAATGAAATGAAAAATACAATAATAGAAAATGGAAAATTTTATAATATTTTATTATTATCAAAAATTATTGAAAATTGTTCCTTATTTGCTTATAATATAATTACAATAGAAGAAAATTTCAAAAATTTTCAAAAGATAATAAGGAATTTTAAAGATCCAAAAATTACGATTAGATATGCAGTGGGCGAATTAATCAAACAATTTAATTTTGTATTAAAAGACAGAGATTATGAATCAAAAACAAAATATCAGACTAAAATATTTAATATAATATTTTCAGAAATAAGGAATCATCTTAAAGAAAACAATGATGAATTAAATAATTTATATTTAATCTCAGGAATTTTCATGGTCTTAAAGAATTTATATTATTCAGAACCTTTAATTTTAATAAAAAATGAAGGTTCTTATTCTTATTTATTAAAAGAACTGAGTAAATGCTTATATAGTAAATCTAATAACATAAAAATAATTTTTATTAAAAGTTTGCCTGATTTATTCAAAATGAATAAAGAATTTTTTACAAAAAAGTATTTGAATAGATTTTTAGAAGAATCTAATAAATATCTCAATATCAAATCAAAAGATGAAATTAGGAAACCTTTATTAGTAACTTTGGGATATCTTAGTTTAAATATTAATAACCAAACATTTGATATATGCCTGAATAATATAATGGCATTATTAAATAATTCAGTTGGTGAGAAAAATATTTATGACGATGAAATGTTCAAGTGCTTAGCAGATTTATTAAATAATAAAGAAAGAATATATTTTGAAAAGATAATTTCAAAGTTGGATATCTACTCAATTTTATTTAATATTTTTAAAAATGGATTAACTACTTATAAAATTGAATTTTTAAATTCTGTGAATCCAGGATATAGTCTTTTCAGTATGCAATATATAACTTCAGCCATTGCTTCATTACAAGCTGTGAGTTTAATTCTATGTGAAGAAGATTTCAAATTGGAATATTTTTATAAGGAAATAGATCATTTAAATGTAAGAGATAATTTCATATATAAAGATCTCGATGGCATTTTAAATAGTGTTGATAAATATATAAAAAAATATATTATTCAAATTAATAATGAATACCTTAATAGGAAGACTTTAAATAATAACCAAGAAAAAATAATTGACGAAAACCAGCAAATTCCAGAATTTATAAAATGCAAATGCTTGCATGATTTGAAAACAATAATATATGCTTTAACAATATTTTCTAGAGTTGAATATAATCTTTTTTTCAAGGATATGTTCATTTTTTATACAGACAAAATTTTACCTTTATTATTTGTATCAAACCCTAAAATAAAGAAAAAAATAATAGAATTATTAACATGTAATTTCATAAATATATATTCTGATGATAAAAATTATTCAGAGTTTTTATTAAATAATATTATCGATTCAATAGAAGATTTAATATTTAATGAAAAAGATGTATCAACCCAGGTATATGCACTTAAAATTCTTCAAAAAAAAAGCTTATTTTTAGATATAATACTAAATAATAAAGAAAATCTTTGTAATAAATTAATGGGTTTTATCATTAAAGATATTGATAAAGAAGTTAAAGAGGAAATTGTTAAAATGATAGGAAGTTTAATGAAAAGAAGTGATGATAAAAATTATTTCTCTTTTTTAGTTAAAAAATATCTATATAATTTCTTGTTTGAAATAGAAAATTGTAAGGATATTATTTATAAAGAAGATTTGATTGAATTAATTTATTTTAAATCAGTCTATTTAAAAAGTGTTTTAGATATAAATTTAATAAAAAAAATTTTAGGATCTTTAATTTCTTTGAATATCAATGATGATTATGAAGGAAATTTTTTTATAATGTCTCTAAAAATTTCTTTAGAATTAATATCATCAGAATTAATTAATTATAATTTTTTAATAAATATAAATTATAGCAAAACTATCACTAAATATTGCTATATTCTATTAATAATAGTTTTAAACAATTTAAAAGATGGAGGAGATAATACTATTAAAACTAAAATTTCTTTAAAAGTTCTTTATCAGATTATAAAAATATTGAAAATAGATATATATAATGAGATTAATCCTAATTTAATTATAAAATATTTTGAATCTTTTGATTTAAATGAACGAAATATATCTATTAAAAATAATGATTCAATAAAAAAAGTAAGCTTTGAATCTTCAATGAATAATGATATAAATAATTCATATATTCAACAAAAATTTAATAGTGTTTATAATAATGAATTTATAACAAAATTAAAAAAAAATGAAAAATTTGATATAGTTGACATTTTAATACAAAGCATTATTAAAGGACAAAATGACGACGAAAATTTAAATATTATAATGAATATTTTTGGTTTAGCAGGATCAATGGATCCATTAATAATGGAAAAACTATTTTTTAAGAGGGAAGCCTCAATATATCTTTTAAAAGGAGGTTCATATAATAAAAAATTTTTTGATGAAAATAGCTTTATAGTTCAAAAATATAATTATAAAACTCAAATTACAGAAGAAATAAATTTATCTAATATAGAGCCAATTAAATATAAATCTCTTTTTTATATAATAAGAACTCTTAGAGAGAATTCTCAGCAAGAATTGGTAAGGCAAATTATAAATAATTTAAATTCAATCATAACTAATTTAGAGCAAAAAGATGAAAAAATAATTGAAATTATACTTCCTGAAATTATCCATATATTATACAATTTAAATAGTTCACAAAAAATTGATTTATTTACTACAATTATATCAATTAATTATAATTTTAAAAAAGCAACAAAAGAAAATTTGAAAGATTTGGTAAATTTAGCCAAAAATTTTATTGTAATAGATTTATATTTTGATAAGTGTTATGAAATATTTAAATATTTATTTATAAATTTTGTTGAGGAAATGGAAATTTATTATCATGAATTAATTCCAATTTTTTTATCTCTAATTAATTGCAGATATAATCCAAAAAGTAGTAAAGAAAAAAAATATGAAAATTTTATAATTGATTTGTTTCAAACAATGATTAAAAATGAAAATATTTATTCATATCTAAATATTATTTTTGATAAATTAATACCATTATTTTTAAAGACAAATGATTTCAACGATAATTTATTAATCTTTTTTAGTGAAATTATAAAAGATATAATTCCTTCTTATAATTTCTTTCCTTTGATAGTAAATGCTTTAATTGAAAAAATAAAGATATTTTTCAAAGAAAAAGAAAATATTATTAAAAGAAAAAATTCAGAATTAACAGCGAATAAACAAAAAAAATCATTTGTTGAAAAAATTATGAATATATTTAAAGAAATGTATATGATTAATAAAAAAAATTTTATTATTTTTTTGCCAATGATAATAAAAAATTTAAGCAAGCTTTCAATAATTAAATATATAGATTATGAAGCTATTCTAAGCCCAATGCTATCAGTTTACCCAAATTATTATGGTTTTAATTTCTCAAGCTATAGATCCAAAATATTTTTACAACAATGCTTTCCATTTTGCAGTTTTGGATTCAATGATATAAAATTATGGAAAAAAAAATTAAGAAATGAGCAAAATTATTCTGAATCAAATTTATTAAAAATCAATTCAAGGAATTTTATCAGAGAGGATCCAAAAAATAAAAAAAGTATTAGTAGAAAAAATTCTATTGATGATGACTTGATTATAAAGGTTTTTGATACTTCTATATGTTTAACTCAAAAAGACTGGCATGAATGGTTTAAATCCACTTCTAAAATTTTATTTGAGCAATCTCCATCAATATTTTTACATAATTCAAAATTTTTAGCAGATTATTACTATCCTTTGATAAATGAATTATATAATTATTCTTTTTTAGATGTATATAAAAATATTGATGAAACAAAGAAAGCATTTTTATCATCAAATTTGACAAAAGCATTGGAGAATCCAAAAACACCCAATGAAATTCTTTTAGCAATAATAAATCTAGAAGAATTTAGTGAAAGAAAAAATGTTGATATGTGCTTTTTAGACAATAATTTATTTGGAAAAGTTTCTTATAAATGTAAAGCGTATGCAAAGGCTTTATATTTTTTTGAAAATGACTATACAAATAAAAATTGGTCCGAGGATATAGAAGAATTATTAGAAGTATATTATGAATTAAAATTACCTGAAAGCGCTATTGGATTGTTATTGAAATTATCTGAAAAAAATAAAAATAAAAATAAAATAGGAGATATCATTATTAATATGGAAGAAAAAAAAACTAAAAGAATACTGAGTAAATATAATGGAAAAGAAAAATCAAAAAAATTTGAAAAAGAAAAAGAATATATTTTTTATATTAGAATGCATGATTATCAAAATGCTTTAGAGATAATATCAAAATTATTAGAAAAAGAAGAAAATTATGAAAAAATAAAGATTTTGGAAAATAATAAAAATATTTGTTTGAAAGGTTTATATGATTGGGAAGAATTATTATCAAATAATAATATGAATTATGAGTTAGATGAAGAATTATATGGAGCAAAGGGAATATATGATATAAGTGGAGAAACCAAAAATAAAAACAATATAGCTCTAAATATAGTTAATATTGAATTAAATGAAGAAAATGAGGATTTAGTTATTAAAAGTAAAATAGAAAAAGAAATTTTGTTATCAAAAGCATGTATGAATTTAGGGGAATGGAAGCAATTAGATATCCATTTAAATAACATAAAAACTTGTTTTATTAATAGAAAAGATTCCAAGGATATTTATTTAAATAATATTGTTGAAGGGAGCAACAATATTTATGGAAATAATGATATTAATTATATGAGAATAAGTACTGGAGGAGATGAACATTCTTTTTGTATTAATCATACTTTGAACTTTGGTCTAAATATGAATTCATCAGATGAAGACTATATTCATTTCAATGAGTATATTGAAAATTATAATAAACAAATGAAAGAAAATAATAATAGTCCAAATAACACTAAAAATACAAGTTATAGTTTCGATCTTAATATAAACAAGGAAAAAAAACGACAATTTGATGAAAAAAATAATTTTATGAATTACAAAAAAATCATCACAGAAAAAGGAAAATTGAAGTTTTTGGAAAATAATGAAGATATTCTTTATGATTTAAATTTATATTCTGCAATATTAAATATTGAAAATTCAAGGTATGATTTAGCTAATAAATATATTTTTGAGGCAAAAAAAACTATTTTATCAAGAATAAAATCTCTTTTGAATGAATCTTATGTCAGAGGATATGAATTATTGGCAAAAAATCAATTATTATTTAATCTTCAACAAATCATTGATTATAAGCAAAATCATTTTGGAGACAAAGCATATTTTAAACAAATAGTGAATTTATGGGATAAGAATTTGAATATTATTGGAAATGATATAAATATTTTTGAAAATTTTTTAGCAATAAGATCATTAGTTTTACCAATAGAACAAGAATATGTAAAATATTTGGATCTGGTTAAAATATGTAGAAAACTAAATTTTTTTAATAAAGGGGAAAAAGTGTTATTAAGATTAAAAAATAAATTAAATGAAAGTAGAAACAAAGAAATAAAAAAATCAACTATAAAAGAAATATTTACTACAATAGATTTGAGTTATAATAAATGTCTTTTTGAAAAAGGACAAATTCAGGATTCAATTAAAAAAAGTAAATATTTAGTAGATTTATTGGATAATTCTTTGGCTAATTCCGATATAAATTCTGATAATAATTTATCTGAATTAACTGATAAAATAAAAAGTAAAATATATGGAAATTATGCCATATTCAATTCAAAAAATTTTGATTTTGAGAACAAGCAATTTTTAGAAGAAGAAAAAATAGGTGAGAATTTAAATGATAAAAATAATTTAAATAAATCGAAAAATTTAATAAAAGCTAATAATATAATGCCTATAGAAAATAATGAAATTATTAATCACTATTTTAATTTGGCTTTAAAATATAACAATATAAGTTATAAACTTTGGCATAATTATGCAATGTTCAATTATAAATATTATAAATATATTTTACTAAACAAAGAAAAAACATGCAAAAAAAATGAAAATAAAAAAATAAAAGATAAAGAAATTTTATTAGCAAAATATGCAGTAAATGGTTTTAGAAATTCATTATTTATTGGAGGAAAAAATAAGAAAAAAACATTCCAAGATACATTGAGACTTTTAGATATATTTTTCTCTGAAGGAAATAAAGATGATAATTTATTAAATTTAATAAATGAAACTTTTAATTATATTGACATTGATGCTTTCTTAAATGTCTTACCACAATTATTATCAAGATTTGATATAAAGGATAATAAAATTTTAGATGTTTTATTAAATATTTTGATTAAAATAGGAATAATACATCCTCATGCTATTTTATCAGCTTTAATAGTAATGAAAAATTCAAATTCTAAAAAGAGGAAATCTTCGTCAATGAAAGTTTTGAAAGCAATCATTAATAAAAATAATAGTTTGAAAAAATTAATTGATGAATATGAAATATTTATAGATGAGCTAAATAAATGTTCCTTGTTACTTCATGAAAACTGGTCAGAATCAATAGAAGATATTTCAACAATATTTCAAAATGGGGATTATAATTTATTTACTAAACAAATGATGAAATTACATGATAAAATGAGAAAACAACCAAAAAATATGTATGAAATAAATTTTTATCAAAAATTCTATGCTGAATTGAAAGAGGCTGAACAAAATTTGATTTTATATCAAAAATTCAAAAAACCAGAATATGCAAGAATAGGTTGGGAATTTTACCACAATTTTTACAGAAAAATGAATGATTATTATAAGTCTTTTCAATTAATTTCTCTTAAATATATTTCCCCTCAACTATTTGATTTCAAAAACTCAAATATAATAATACCTAGTGTTTATAATTCAAATTCTCATTCTTTATATTTAGCTGAATCTGAATTAGGAAAAAAATTTGAAAGAAAAGAAAATTTTGATTTTTCCTCTGTTAATTCAATCATATATATTAAAAGAATTGGAAAAACATTAAGCTTGTTTAATACAAAACAACATCCAAGAAAAATGACTATGATAGGTACAGATAACAAAGAATATATGTTTTTGTTAAAAGGTCATGAAGATTTGAGACAAGATGAAAGAGTAATGCAACTTTTTGATTTAGTGAACATTATTTTTGCAAACGATAATTCCACTGTTAATAAAAAGTTATTCATAGATACATATACAATTTTTCCTATATCACATAATGCAGGTCTTATAGGTTGGGTTAGAAATTGTGATACTCTTCATCAATTAATAAAAGATCAAAGAATGAAAACAAATACAATTCCCAGTATAGAACATAAAAAAATATATAAATGTTTCCCTAGATTTGATTCAAGTATGTTTTTAACAAAAGTTGAAATTTTCAAGGAAGCTTTAAATGAAACACAAGGAATGGAAATAAAAACAGTAATTTGGGAAAGATCGAAAAATTGTGAAACTTGGTTGAATAGACGCACAAATTATTCACGTTCTTTAGCTGTTATGAGTATAGTAGGATATATATTAGGATTAGGTGATAGACATCCTTCTAATTTGATGATGAGCAGAAAAAATGGAAAAATTATACACATCGATTTTGGTGATTGTTTCGAAGTAACCATGAAAAGAGAAAAATTTCCTGAAAAAGTTCCTTTTAGATTAACACGTATGCTTATAAAAGCCCTTGAAGTTTCTGGTATTGATGGTATTTTTAGACTTGTATGTATTCAAACAATGAAATTATTAAGAAAAAAGAAAGATTCATTATTGGCTATTTTGGGAAGTTTTATACATGATCCTTTGATTTCTTTTAGATTAATGATTCCCATGATCATGAGAAAAAGACAAATAACGAAACAAATTGAAAATACGGGAAATAAAAAGATGAGTCACAAAGAAGAAAAAAATGATGGAATAGAAAAAAGAAAAAATCAAAGTAAAGTCCAGATATATAAAAAAGAAAGTGAAGAAAAAAACTTTGAATTTAATAATAAAGCAAATAATATTGAGTCAAATTCAAAGGAACATAACTGGGAAAATTCTTTTACAAAAATGAACCAATATTTGAAAAGTTTTGAAATAGATAGAAAAAAATTAACAATAAAAGATCAAGAGAAACAAGAAAAAAAAAATTTAATATTACAGCCAGATATTTTAAAAAAAAATGAAGAGGAAGAAGATAAAGAAAAACAAGAAAAGAAAAAAATGGAGGACGATGAAAGACTTTTATTTAATTTATTTGAAGAAAATGATGAAATTGAATCTGAAGAATTAAATACAATAGCAAAAATGGTTCTTGACCGAATAAAAGATAAATTATCAGGGACTGATATACATCCTGATTTTTCTTATGATGCCCAATCTCAAGTAGATAAATTAATACATCAGGCAACTTCTTATGAAAATTTAGCTCAATCTTATTTAGGATGGTGCCCATTTTGGTAAGAAAACTCTTCTAATTTATTTAAATATATTTTATCCATAGATTTATTTATTCAATATATTTTAAATGAAATTTGTAAAACTTTTAAAAAATATAGAAAATAGTATTTTCTATAAAAATGTTGTTATAAAATATTTAATTATTTATTTTATTAAATTAGATTTTTGAAATGGGGATTGGGGATTGGGGATTGGGGATTGGG
>JAJNAA010012077.1:0-10801 GCA_023807345.1 Entodinium bursa | reverse complement strand
AAAAGAAAAGTTGAAATAAGACTTGCAATGGCTCTTATGATTAAAAGATTTAAAGAAAATCTTTCAACTGAAGAATTAATTAATAATTCACAAACTTTTGAAAATTTTTTAAACGTTTTTGAAAATAATTATGAAATAGTGGAAAAATCTTTAGGTATATATTTAAAAAAAGATACATATAAATTAAATGAATTAAAAGAAGAATTACCTGTAGATAAATTATTAAAAGATATAAGTAATTATCAAGGAGCCTTAATGACTAAAGAATTTAAATTATATGATAGAATATTATTTATAATAAAAGAATATCAATTAATAAGTTTGTTATACTATAAAATGAAAATAGGAGAAGATATAAATTGGAAAGAAAAGATTATTGAAAGTTCTAAATTAATGAGAGAAAATTATTATTGTTATTCAGAAGAAATGTTGAATTTAGAAGCAGAATTAAAAATAAAATTTGGTATTAATTTACCAATAAAAAGTATAAATAATGGATGGGCTGGAAAAATGGTTATTATTGGTAATGACACTGAACTTAAAAAATATGAAGAATTTATGGAAAAAAAATATGAAAAATTTTTGGAGAATCAAGGAGATGGATTGGCGTATGCTTGGATAACTGATGATATTAATAAATATTGTTTTATCTCTGAATTAGAAAAAGGAATATGTTTATTCAATCCTAAATATGAAGATTTTATGTTAGAATATATTAAACATAAAAATAATATAGAACCAAGCGAGGTTATTAAAGAAAAACCAGAAGAATAGTTTAAAATATTAAATAATTTAAAATATTAAAAAATTGTTAAATGAAAAATATTTTTTATCAAATATTTTTAAAATAACTTTTATTATTTGTATTTTTTATTCAAATTTAAATTTTTAATTTTAATTTTTTATTTAATATGAGATATCTTCTATTTTGGTTTATTTATCAAATATATAATAACATTTTTTAATGAAAGTTTCGACTATATTGATATCATTTTCATCTTCAAGAATTTTTTTGACTTCATAAAGTAATTCATCTTTATTAGGTATAGGTACCTCTTTTTTTAATATTATCATTGAAAAGCAATTCATTAAAATTGTATAGTTAACTTTTGAATTTTCCATTAATTTCAATAAATATTTAACAACTGTGTTGAAAAATTTTTTATTTGTTTCATATTCTTCAATATATCCTAAATTTATAAAGAATATACATAATAATGCATCTTTACTTTCTTCTGAAGGTTTCAGTTTTATTTGATTAGTAAATAAATCAACAAAAACATTATTATATATATTTAATATTTTTTTGTTTTCTTCTGGAGATATTTCCATATATATATTATATTTTTTAACAATAGTTCCAATAACATCTAAATAATCCACAAAATATGACAATTTTGTACTTTTAGCAAATTCATAAAAAAATTTAATCTTTTCCTCGAAATCTTCAATTTTTCCATTAAAAGCTTCCATTATTTTAAAAGTGTCTTTTGTTGTTTGATTTGGGAATTCTAATTCATCTATCAAATCTTTACTTACATATGGAGTATAAGTGCTTAATAAAATTATTAAATCTATTTTTTGCATTTCAGAATGAGTCTCTAACCACATCTTAATTGTATTAAAATGCTTTGTTATTGTATCTTGTTTCAATTTTTTTCCATAAAATCTTATAACATCTGACAAAACATTTAATTCCATTAATGTTTCAACAGGTAATCTTTGATCTATTTTATTCTGGAGATTTTTAAGTAAATCATTAGCTGTTACATCTAATCTAGGATAATATTTTAATAATAATATTATATTTTCCCCTGCTTTAATTCTTGTTTTACCCGAAAGATCAGATATATCCCCTAACGCTTTAAGAAATACACTTTGTAATTGCGGAGATACTCCTTTTATATCTTCTTTTACTTTTCGTATTAAATTTTCGGTATTTTGTAAAAGTTTTTCTTTTATTTCTGATGATATTTTTTCTCCTAAAATTCTGATAATTGGTCCTATTAATTTCATAATATATCTTTTTAAATTTTGTCTTGGGATATAATTTATTATATCATTAATTAATTTACATGCCAATATTTTATTATTTCCATAAAGTAATTCATTTTGGACAGCAAATAAAAGATGCTCTAAAATTAAAGATAATTTTTTTCCTACTTCTATTTCAAATTTTTCTTTATTATAATCAACATCTGCTTGTACTTCATCATAAAAGTTTTTCATACATTTTAACAAAGTAGTAATTATGAAATCTATTGTTTGGCTTTTTTCTGTTTTTTCTACTAAAGTTTTTAAAATGCTTCCTATATTTTTTATCAAAAATTCATTATCATAATGAAGTAAACCAATAATTATTTCAACAATATTATCATTAATACTTTCTAAAGTTTGCTCCGTTTTTGAACAGAAATTAGAAATTAATTCTGAAAAGTAGAATTCTAAACTTTCTTTATCATTTTTTTTATCATCATTATTTTTACTTGTTTTATCCTTCTTTATCTTTTTATCTATTTTTTCCAAAAATTTTATAAATAATTCGAAATATTGTTCTTCTAATTTAGATGTTATAGCCACAACAGTATTAATACTTATTCCAGGACAAATTATAAAAGTATTATATAATGATTCAAACAAATTTTTGGCATCATTCATATCATCAACACTTTCAACAATTTCTGCACTAATCATGCTTCCTAACTCAAAGAATCCTTCTTCATAAGGAGTTTTAAATATCTCAGTTATTACATATCTTATAACGTCATTTTTTGATATTTCAGTTAAATTTCCGACAATTTCTAATGCTTGTTTTTGTAATGAAGATGGTTTTCCTCTTGCTTGTTTCATTACATTTGTAACCAAATTTCTTTTCATATTATGATCATTAAGTCTATTCGCCATTTCATATACTATATCAGATATTAGAATTCTTACTGAACTAAATTCGGTAAATATATTTTCATATAATATTTTAAGAATATAATTTCTATTCGAAGATAAAAGTCTTTGTGATACTTCTGTAATTGCTACATATATTATAGTAAAGGAAGAATCTGTTATATATTCATTATTTTTTTCTTTAATTATATTATCTTTTATTATCGGAAGTAATTCACTAAAAAATTTATCACTAAATTTAGTTGATAATAAACCTACATTTGCCCTTGCGATATTATAACATTCTTCATTCTTTTCATCGTTTAATAAATTCATTAATTGATTATAAATATTAACTAATATTTTACTTAAATATTTTGGAATATTATCAACATAATCTCTCCATATCATATTAGCTAAAGTTTCAGTATTTCCTGATGTATCGCTTTTAAGTATGAAAGTATATGTTAATATTTTATCTCTTAATTCTTTTTTAAAATATTCACTATTTTCCTTGGAAAAATCAGCTCCTAAACTAGATA
This sequence comes from Entodinium bursa, assembly GCA_023807345.1. Taxonomy (NCBI): domain Eukaryota; phylum Ciliophora; class Litostomatea; order Entodiniomorphida; family Ophryoscolecidae; genus Entodinium; species Entodinium bursa. The sequence goes on along the minus strand of JAJNAA010012077.1, from coordinate 7,379 downwards.
CCAATGTTTTAATTAAAGCTATCGAAGAATTTCTTATTCTCCAATTTTCGCTAAAAAGTCGATCTAATAAGGGTTCTACTAATTGAGTTGTATTTTTTCTGGCAAATATTTTTATACAAATTTCAAAAATTTTATTTGAGACATTTCTAACATTTTCATGTTCATCAGAGAAACATTCAATAATCAAAGGAAATATTAATTCAAAATATTTTTCAAATTTATCACCTAAGCATCCAGGCATAAAAACAAAAACTGAAAGATAACCTTCTTTAACAATATGATTTCCATCTTGTATTTTATTAATAAGTCTCATTAAATATTTATCTATATAAGATTCTTCAAAACTTATGAGTATTTCAGCATAACCTTGTGCAGCCCCACTTCTTCTTACAGTATCTGAGTCTTGCTCCAAAAAGCTTTCTAACCATTTCATCATTTCGGTTAAATAAGGAAGTCCTAATGTTTTTGTTAAAGCACCTACAGCTTTTGATATTTCATTTCTACAATTAGGATCACTATCAAATAAAGCCATTTTAATATCTGGAACAATAATATCAATATATTGTTTTAAATCATTTTGATCCTGTAATAAAACTTGAATCGATCCTAATATATGAGCACTCATTCTTTTTAATTCAGTATTTTCAGATTTTAAATTATAATCTAAAATAGGAATTATTAAAGCCAAACTTGGAGGATCTAAATAATGATAAAACTCAGTTTCCATCATCATTTCTAAAGCATTTTTAGAACTATCAAAAGGATTTTGAATAGCTTTTATTAATATATCAGCATTATCTACTATTTCAGGATTTTTTATTGTACTTGCAATATCATTTAATACATTATAAGCAGTTTCTTGAACATCTTTTTGAGGATCTATCAAAACTTTCATTATTTCTTTTATTATTTTTGGAATATATATTGATAATTGTTTTGGAGCACAATAAGCGAATTGGCCTAATATTTCTATATTTGCTATTTTTCCTTTACTATTCATACTGTGTAAATCCTTTATTAAATTAGGCATAATTTTATCAACTCCATACCCAGATAATTCTTTCATCATTCCTTTGAAGCATTCTTGAGCTGTTTTTCTTACTTTTTTTTCCCTATTTGATATCATTGCCCCTATTGAATCAAATATTTCTACAAAATATGGCTCATATAATTTTTTCATTGTTTCAAAAAATATTTTTATTATATACATCGCATTTTGTTTATCTTCCACACTTGATTTTTTTGACATTTTTAATTTTATTATTTCATCCAATTTTTTTTCTTTATATGAGGATATTCCAAAACATTTAATCAATCCTGATAATGAATAAATATCTCCAAAATTACATAATTTATTTTTAGTGGAAGATATTTTATTAATTAATTCATCAAATATTTTTGTACTTTTTTCAGGAATATCTGCAGCAAGATATTCAATATTTTTAGATAAAAGAATAAAAACATCTTTATTATCTAATTTTTGACTTAAACTTAATAAAACATCGAATAAAATTTCTCTTTCTTTAGTAAATGTTTCATCATGAAAAATTCTTACTAATACGGAATGTAACATCATCATTATTATTTTAAGATTATTATAATTTATACCTTCATTGGCATATTTTGATATCTCTAATATTTGATCTTTTATTGACATTAAAATTTTGGTGATAACATCATTTTCTGGTATACTATTTATCAAATTAAATATACTATTATTCATCTCATTGAACATTAATTCAGAATATTCTTCATCAGAAATATTCATGAAAAAATCAAGTAATTCTTTTTTCTTATTTGAATCCATTAAATCTAAAGATTCATTTATATAATAAAATAAATATTTCCTTATCATTGGATCTTTCAATTTCTTTAATTTATTACTTTCATCACTTTCATCATCTTCTTCATCATTTTCTTCATTTTCTTCCATCTTTTCCCATTCTTCATTAACCTTTCTTATCTCTTTCTTATAAAAATCAATAAAATGATTTAATATTTCATTAAATTTTGATTTAAATTGATGAACATATTCACGAATTGCCCTATTTACCATATCTGTTGCTTTATGCTCTTCTGTAGCTAATTTAAAATCTTCACTTTCTGAAAATTTATCATCTAATTTAAGATTAAATTTAGACCATATCTCATTGGCTAATTTATTTAAATTGTCGTTTTCATCATAGCATAATATGAAAATTTTATAATGAATAAATTGATAGTTTTTTATGCAAGACATATTTTCTTTTAAAATTGAATTCATAAAGCTATATTTACTAATATATTCATAATTTAATAATTCCTTACAAAGTTCTATAAAACTTTTTTCACTAGCATTTTTAAAATAAAGTTCAAGTAAAACTTTCATATTTTCACCATAATAATTAGATTTTAATAAAGGTACCAATAAAATAGAAATATCTTCATAATTCAAAGAATTTAAATTTTGTAATATACTTATTAAATTTTCAACACTTTCAATGACATCATCCATTAAAATTCCTTTATTTAATATAATATAAAAAAGAAGTCTTATAATTATGAAGTCATAGAAATTAAATAAATTTTGCATATATAATTTTCCATTTTCAGTTTCTTTTTCTGAAAATATTTCCCTTAATTTTCTATTTAGTTTACTTATTAATATTTGATTTTCCTTATAATTATCTGCAAAATTTTTTTCATTTTTTTCTGATTCTAATAGCATCAATTCGCTAAATTCAAAAGCAAATCTCTTACTAAGATTATTTCCTCTAAAATAATCTAAGAATATTCTTTTAACAAATGATGAAAAATATTCTATTTTTATTAAAGGCCATATTTGCAAGATAGTATATTTTATATTCTCTTTTGAATTATAATATGAAAAATTATTTAAATGAGTAAATATAGGTTTTAATCTTTTTAACATAAAAATCATATTATTACATAATTTGTAACAATGAACAAAAACAAAAGATTTATATTCTTCTTCATTTATTTTTATTTCTTCCTTTTTCTTTTCTTTAACCTTTTTCATTTCATTTTTTTTATTCTTTCCTTTTTTTTCATTCTTTTTTTTTATTACTTTTTCTTCTTCTTCTTTTTCTTCTTCTTTTTCTTCTTCTTTCTCTTTTTTTATTTCTTCATTTTCTTCTATTTTATATGTTTGTATATCATATGAATCTATTATTTCTTTTTCTGTCTTTTTTAAATTATTTACTAAATCTATTAATTCATATTTTGTCAAATAATCTATATTTTTTTTCCTATTATTTAATTCATCATTTACATTCTTAAATTTTTCATATTTTAATTTACCAAAAGAATTTTCTAAAAGTAAATTACTTACTTTTGTTTCTTGGAATATTTTTAAAATAAAAGCATAACAAGAATTTACCATAATTAAATTATTTTTATTAAATATACCATATTTACTAAATATAAAAGGACATAAAGTATCTACAATATTTTTTTCAATATTTGATATAATTAAATTTCTTTTATTTTCTTCTCTATAATATTTTTCTATAAATATATTCTTTTTATGTGATTTTTTATTATTTATATTGATATCCATATGCATATTTGGTATATGTATTAATATCATTAATTTTAAAAAAATATCTTTTTCAAATTCTTCAAAATATTTTTCATTAAAATATTTATCTGAAAATTTATCCAAAAATATTGCCACTCTTTTAAAACTTATTTCATTAGTATAAACCTCATTTTTTAATTTTAATATAAAATTAAAAATGATATTCAATATTTTCAATGAAACATCTTTATTTTCAATTAAATTATCAATTAATTCTTGAAAAATAAATATTTCATTATTAGATGAATTACATTTAAAAAAAGATTTACTCAATAACTTCAAGAAATTATCAAGATTAATTGCATCTTCAATAAAAAAGTTTTCTTCTTTAAATAAATATTTGAAAATTAGATAAAGACATATAGACTCTAGCTGGCTTAATTTATTATAATTATTTATAAATAAATTTGAATTTACCATATTAGAAAATACTTTATTCAATTTATTTTTAGATTTCTCTTTGAAATTTTGGTTAATAAATCCCAATTTTAAAGAACAAGTTGCTAAAGGCAAAATATTTGCAGAATTTTCTTCTGTAATCTCCACATTATAATTTTCATTTAATAATGATAAGAATAAATCATTAATTGTTTCATCAAAAACGAATCCAAATTTTTCTATGATTAATGCAGGAAATAGATAAAAATAATTATGATAGTTTGAATATTGTTTATTTTTGATGAGATTCTTTAAAATTGAACTTATTTTTATTATATTGTCCTTTTGTTCATTCTCTGTTTTTATTGGAGTTATACAGTATAAAGATGATAAAAAATTTTGAAAAAAATTATTTATAAATAATTTTTTTTCAGAAGAATCATGGTAAATTTTATCAAAATTATCTAATGAATATATTATGCTTTTGATTAAAAATTGATCATTAATTGGATATTTTTTATAAATTTCTTTATTTGTGTTATAAATTTTTAATATAGAAGAAATAAAATAATAGGAATATGTATATAATTCATTTGTGTCTAAATCTATATCTAAAATTTCTTTTAATAATAAGGATAAATTACAATTATTAGCAATATTTTTGAAACTTTGGAAAATTTGTTCAGTTTTACTATTATTTTCATATGTACTTGGATACAAAAAGTTTAAATGTTCTTTGAAAAAAAATTCTTTTATAAAATTATCCTCATAAATAACTTTATCTGCTGCAATTAATACAGTACTAAGAAATCCAAAATTTTTACTTGATCTAGATAATAATCTTCCGCATTCATTTATTATTTTTTCAAAGAAAACATTTGAAGACAGATTATTCAAAAAACATGAAAGTACTCTTAATTTAGAAATATTAATTTCTCTATTTTCTTCAATGAAAATTTCTTCAGATAAAAATGACGAAAAGAGAGATTCAAATTCCTTTTTTTGATTATTTTTAAAATCTTCTTCATTAATGCAGAGACAAAGACCGCATATATATATAGTAAAGATATTTTTTGTTTTTGATGCCATTAAAAGAATATTATCTATATAACTTTTGTTTGTTTTGTATTTTATATTCATAAAATTTTTTAATTTTTTCTGATCCTTTTTGTTTAACTGATATACGAAATTTCCTACTATGAATTTAATTATATCCAAAGAAGCATTTTCATTTTTTTTAATTTTGGATAAAATATTCAGCTCTTTTAAAAATACTTCTTTCATAATGAAAAGCAATTTACTATTCTTTTTTACTCTAATCAATTTGACAAAAGAATCTAATAATTTTTTTTTCCTTAAAGATTCTAGAATACCAAAAAAATAATTAGAACAAGTTTTATTAATATAAGGAATTTGAATTGAAGAAAGAAGTTCTGATATTTTCTGTTTTTCATTTTCTTTTGATTCCATTGCAATTTCTATATTTTCTTTCAACTCTTTGAAATTTGAATATATATTATTCTTTTGAGTTTCTTCGATTTCTTCAGAAGAAACTTCATCTTCTCCATAATAATTTCGTTCTAAATCAGACATATTAAGATAAATAAAAAATAATAAATTTAAAATATAAATATAATATGCAAATGATGCAGATATGTTAATATTTAAATTTATAAATGAATAATTATAACAAAAATCAAATCATAGATAAAAATAGCTTAAAAATATATACAAAACTCGAAGAACTATATTCAAAAGAAACAATAAATACATCAATAGAATCACAATATGAAGATTATCATTCAAAATTTAATTATTTATATAAAACAGCCCCAACTACTATTATTAAAATACCATATACAGCTACTTTATTTGGAGATCCTGTTATCAAGCTTTTTTCTAATAAAATAGTAGCTAATTTATCTTCTGAATTAATTATATTTTTTAGTAAAAATACAAATAATGAATTAAATATAAAATATTTTGAAAATGTTCAAGAAATAAAAAAGAAAATAAGTGAAATAAATGACCTTAATTTAAATTCAGAAAATTTTTCATTAAATGATTTCGCTGTTCTAGGTTATTTATCTGCATTAAAACATATAAAATCAAATAACAATAATTACGGAAGTAATGTCCTTGTTATTTTAAATAATCCAAATAGAGAAGAAATAGATTGTTATTTATCTATTTTTATATCTATGTTTTTATGTTGCCTTTGTATTAATGATATTGATAGTATATTAAATAATTCAATAAATAAGAATTCATTATATGAAATGATTGTGTTTACTTTAACTGAAATTTGTGAACAAAATAAAACTTTAAAAAATTTAATAGATATCAATTATTACACACCTGATATTTACTTTAAAATAAATCTTGAAAAAAATAGTTTAGGTTTTAGTCAAAAAAATATTTTTTATCAAGGCAAAGTATCTTTAACAGATAATAAACCTTTAAAACTATTTATATTTGATAGTTTATCTCCAGAACCTATTAAATATTATTCTTCTTCTAAATACTGGACTAAAAGAAAAGTTGAAATAAGACTTGCAATGGCTCTTATGATTAAAAGATTTAAAGAAAATCTTTCAACTGAAGAATTAATTAATAATTCACAAACTTTTGAAAATTTTTTAAACGTTTTTGAAAATAATTATGAAATAGTGGAAAAATCTTTAGGTATATATTTAAAAAAAGATACATATAAATTAAATGAATTAAAAGAAGAATTACCTGTAGATAAATTATTAAAAGATATAAGTAATTATCAAGGAGCCTTAATGACTAAAGAATTTAAATTATATGATAGAATATTATTTATAATAAAAGAATATCAATTAATAAGTTTGTTATACTATAAAATGAAAATAGGAGAAGATATAAATTGGAAAGAAAAGATTATTGAAAGTTCTAAATTAATGAGAGAAAATTATTATTGTTATTCAGAAGAAATGTTGAATTTAGAAGCAGAATTAAAAATAAAATTTGGTATTAATTTACCAATAAAAAGTATAAATAATGGATGGGCTGGAAAAATGGTTATTATTGGTAATGACACTGAACTTAAAAAATATGAAGAATTTATGGAAAAAAAATATGAAAAATTTTTGGAGAATCAAGGAGATGGATTGGCGTATGCTTGGATAACTGATGATATTAATAAATATTGTTTTATCTCTGAATTAGAAAAAGGAATATGTTTATTCAATCCTAAATATGAAGATTTTATGTTAGAATATATTAAACATAAAAATAATATAGAACCAAGCGAGGTTATTAAAGAAAAACCAGAAGAATAGTTTAAAATATTAAATAATTTAAAATATTAAAAAATTGTTAAATGAAAAATATTTTTTATCAAATATTTTTAATGGGGATTGGGGATTGGGGATTGGGGATTGGGGATTGGGGATTG
>JAJNAA010012076.1:0-10807 GCA_023807345.1 Entodinium bursa | reverse complement strand
TCTGGTAAAAAGCAAATAAATGAATTAGAGAGCGAATTATCTTATATTAATTTAAATTATGATATATTACTTAAAATAGATGATGAATTCAAAAATTTCACAATATATCCACAATTAAAAGAAGAAGATTTAGGGGGTCCAAAATATGAGTTTTCAGAAATGTTGGATGAGAATTATAAAAAAGCAATAAAAGAGGATTTTGATGACTTAAATTATTATCAAAAATTAGGAATGATGTTTCTTCTTTTTGGTGTCAATTCTAATTATACATGTATTGTACAAGGGCCAGCATGTTCAGGAAAAACTCATATAATAAAAACATTTGCCAAACTTTGTAATAAGCAATTGGAAATATTAGATTTATCTAGTGAAAGTAATTTATCTTTAATTACTGGTCAATTAACTCCTCCATCCAAAATAAATAATAAATATGCCCAAAAAATAAAAACACTCATAAAAAATTTGTCAAATAAAATTAAAGAATTAGAAAACATTGTAAAAAATACAAAGTTCAACTTAGATTCACCAGAAGAATGGACTCCAAAACAATTTGATGAGATCTTATCGGTTTTAGAGAAAATAAAATCAAAATATTCCCAATCCCTAAACCCTTTACTTAAAGCCATGAAAGAAGAAAGAAATTTTACTTCATTTTTAAGAGATAAAGATAAAGAATCAATATTTATTTCTGCAATGACGGGAGGAAAATGGGTTTTATTAAATGGGATAGAGCAGGCACAACCTGAATTATTTCAAAAGTTAATAAGTTTATGTGATATCGAAAATAAATCATTGAATCTTTTTGAAAAAGGAAGTGGTTATAACTATATTATGAAAGATAATATTGATAATAATTCAAATAAAAGAATTATTGATAAAAATTTTAGATTATTCATAACTTATAATCCTTATTCAGTAGAAATGAATAAAAGACTCAGTCCTGGATTTTTAAACAAATGTTTAGTTTATACAATGTTTCCCATTGATGCAGACATAGAAAATACCAGTCTTATTTTATCAAATTTAATAAAGAAAAATAATTTATATAATAATGTTCATACCCAATTAGCTTCAAAATTAGCGTCTATTCATTTTAAAAGTAAAGAGCTTTCAGAAAATGATAAAAACAATAAATATGGAAAAAAAATATTTTGTGGAAGAACATTATTATCTTTAATAAAATATATAAATATTAAAGATATAAACTTGGAAGAAAAAATTATTAGGGCAATAAATGATTGTTATTGTAACTGTTTTCAAAATAAAAATGAAATAAAAATTAAATTGTTAGATATTTATTCAGGCCAACCTAATAAAGAGTTAATTGAATATTTAAATAGAAAAGAAGGATCTTTTCTCAAAAAATATCCAAATTTTCTGACAGAATTACAAAATAATATTAACTTTAATTCAACTATAGGTTTAATAGAACTTTGTTATAAAATTGAATTTGAAGATATTCAAAATTTATTAAATTTTTTTAAAAAAACATTTTTTTCCTCTGATTCCTCAATTAAATTAGATTATTATTGGAAATTTATTTTTGAAATTATATGCAATATATTAAAAGCTTTCATTGATAATGAAAAAATAAAAAATAAAAGTATCAGCCAAAAAATAGGAGCAAAATCTCTGAAGGAAAGAGGATTATTAATGCTTCATTATCAATTTGAAATTATACAAAAATTGATTGAAAATGATTATATGAAGCCAATAGAACATTTTGAAACAAAAAAAAATGCAGAATCTTTTTTAGCTGATTTAATCAAATCAAATTCTTTCGAAGAATATATTAAAGTTTGTTTTATCTTTCCTGCAATAATAAATGAAAATTTAGAGTCTCCAAAATTTATTAGAGATTTAATAAGTATATCAGGTCATGTTACAAAAGGAGAAATTCCAGGAGAAAATGTAATTCCTTTAATTCAAGAATTAAACATAATTATAAATGACAAATTTTTATTATATGCAATAAATAGTGAAACCTTTTCTAATGAACTAATTAATAATATTATTAAAAAAGAAATTAAGGATGATAATTTTGAAAAAAGAATTGAAAAAATTAAAATATTCTTTTTATTAGAAGAAGAAAATAGTGAGATAAATAATAATAATGAAATTAATTTGATATTTGATTCATGGATAAAGAAGTATAACGATTTAAAAAATCAAATTATTAAAGTTAAAGGTAATGACAATAATAGAAATTTAATTATGGGAGAATTAGAAAAATATAAAGAATTGTTAAATAATAAGAGAAAAGATATTTCTGATGTAGAAAAAAAAATTTTATAATTCGTATATTGATTCATTAAAAAAAATTTTAAATTCATATAATGATATTGATATAAATAAATTCAGAGCAATTAAAATGAATTTTTTACAACAAATTGAGTTATTAAATAATCAAATAAATTCAAATGATATTGATGAATGTTTTCATTTTCAAAATGTGCCTGATTTCCTGGAATATAGTATTTCAGAGTGTTCTGAGGGTTTAAAAATAATAGAATCATTAATTCAATATTCTTTAGTGAAAAATAGTCTTGAAAAAATAAAAGAAAATAAAAATAAAGTTAAAAATGTAAAGGAAATATACCAAATTTTGAATAATGAAAAAAAATTTAATTCAATTGTGGAAAATTTTTTTAATTTAATATTGAGTTCTGGTGATAAAAATATTAAAGATGAAATAGATGAATTCGAAAGTCAATATAAATCTTTTTTATTATTAAAAAATGGTATTAAATTATTGGACAAAAATAATATTATTAAATATTTAAATGATTTAAGCTATAGAAATACATTTCATCCAAAAGATGTTCTTTGGGCTTCCAAAATAAATTCATTAAAATATGATCCTAAATTTGAAATTAAAATACCTGAATTTTCTCCTAAAAATATTTTAAATTTATTTGTAATTAGAAATATTATTGATAAAAAGGAGGAAAAAGGATTTTTTTTGAGAGAGATTTCAATGAGCAATTGTAATAATTTCTTGAAAGAAATAGGTAAATTTTTAAATAAAAAAATTGATAATTATTATGATTGCTTAGATATATTAATAAAAGTCTTTTTAGATAAATTCAAAATAACTCAAGAAAAAAAAGATGGAATATATAACATTTCTGATATTGAGAATATAATGATTAGCCAAAGAGTAGATGCAAATAAAAAATTTTTAAATAAAATAATTGATTTGCTTAAAGTTGTTGAAGGCATTAAAAAAAATGAAAATTTAGAGCTTATATATGATGATTTTTTCTTTTTAAAAGATAAAAATTGGTTCTTAAAAAAAAATAAAAATAGCTTAAAATATCCATCATTATGTTTTTTATTCATTAAAAATCCCAGATTAGAAGAAGATTTTCTAAAATATTTCACTGAATTTGAATACGATAAAAAAAGCAATAAATTTCCCCTTTATTTCCTGTTATTAAGAATTTTTTCACATAAGGAAATTATCAAATGTGATGATTATAAGGAAGACAAGAATCATATATCTAAATTTATAAAAGATCGATTGAATACTCTCATCCAAGAATATTTAAAGGAAAAATTGCTTCCAAAAGATATTAATTGGATTGGATTATTCACCACAGATTTTTTTAAAAAAAGAAATAATTCCTTAATGAATGAAGTAAGAAATTATTTATTCAATTTTTCTATTTTCAGAAAAAATGAATTTGATATAATTAAAGATTTATTAGATTCTGAAATAATTAATTTTATATTTATAAATACTGTTGAAGGAAAAATAGAAGAATTATTTAATAATAGACTTAAAGATAATTCTCAACTTTATCATCTTATTAAACCCCAAAAAATTATAGAAGAAATTATAATGAAAAAGGAAAAAGAATTTACACAAAAATTGGAAGAAAAAACAAGAAAATGTTTTGATTCATTAATGAATTTGAATAAAGATGGAATAGTTTCTGATTTTTATAATAATTTTATAACAGCTATAAAAGTAACAATGAGAAATCAAATAACTAAAATTCAGATTATTAATCAACAAAAATTAATAAATGAAGGGGATAATGAAATTAGGAAATTAGACACTAAAATTTCTCAATATATAACTGGTTTTAAAAATCTTAATCATTTAAAAATTAATAAAACTGAATTTAATAGAAGAATAAGTTCTTTATTGGATGTTTATCAAGGTTTAGAAAATTTCGATATTTTTGAAGAAAACAACAAGCTAAATATAGGAGTAATTGAATTGAATTTAAAAAAGACTGATAAAGTTAAAATAGAAAATGAAAAAATTGGCAATGTTAAAGTAGGTGAAAATGCCTATATTTATTTTAAGTTAGAAGATTATGAAAATATACCTGATATTTATATAAATGATGAATTAATAGAAAAAAATGATTTAATATTTAAAAAAAAAAGTTTAAAGCCGATACCAGAGTTTAAAAGAGCTGAGTTTAAAAATTTTTTGTCAAAAAAATTTCAAGAGGAGCAAGAAAAAAATAAAATTATAAAACAACCGGTGTTGGTGTTTGTTAACTCCAATAATTCAGAAGGAAATTTCAAATTTCAAGGGGAATATCCAGAAAATGATAATACTTTAGAAAAAATATCAGAATTATCTGATTTATATATAAAAGTTCAAAATATAAATGTAAATGATAAAATAAATTATATGGATCTTAAAGAAAACATGCAAAATTTAAGAAAAATGTTAGAAATAACATTTAATTATGAAAAGGTTCAATTTGAAGATAAAGAAGGAGATACTTCGAAAATTAACGATTTACTTAATGTATTTAATGAATTTAAAATCAGTGCAAAATCTGTATTGGATGATTTTCTTAAAATTTATGAAGAATATTCTGAGTTTCAATCACCTAAAGAACTAAATAAATTTAATTTACCTATAATTTCTGAGATTGAAATAAAATCTAATGAAATTTCTATAGATATAAATGATTATAATGTTGATTGTTTTGTTTCTTTATCAAAAGATGAGAAAATACATTTTCATTCTGGAAAATATATCAAGTTTATTGGGCCTATTATTCCGGAGTTTTATAAAAATCAAAAATATATTTTTCAGATATTTTCATTTATAGATAAAAATATTAACGTTAAATTAGAAAAAATTGAAGAAAATGAATATTTTGATTGTTTTGATGCAGCTTCTTTTATAGAAGCTTTAAAACCTTTACAATTAAGTTTTATTGTTCCAGATATAACTGTAGAAGAACCAACAGAAAATGAAATTTCTTTTAATTTGATATTGAATTTAGAAGGAGATTCTAAGGAAAAATGTATAATTGAATGTATTTTCCTTATTCAATTTCTCCCTTTGAAAGTATATATTTCTTCTTCAAAGGGTTCCTTTTTTTTACAGAAAGATATTTTGAAATTAAATATTGGCTCGTTTTTAGAAGGCGAATATATTTATATAAAATTTGATATACCAAGTTTTAAAGAGTATGAAATTTTTAACGCTTCTTATTATGTAAAAAGTTTAAAAAATAATACTGCAAAAAAACCTTCTTTAAATTTTATAAAGAAAAATAAATCTTTAGAAATTAATATTAAAAAGTATGAAGAAAACTATGATTATTTACACTTTTTACTTTTATTTTATATCACAGAAGATTTGAAAATTAAGATTGAAATTGAAGCAAAAATATTTAAATTAGAATACACATTAACTTTCACCAATATTTTTGATGAATATGATAATAGATATACCAAAAATAAAAATTATATAATATCTAATAAGAATGAAGCAAATCCAAATATAGAAATAAATTTATTAGATCAAAAAGAAGCTAAAATTTCTTTTTCAAAAAAAATCCCTGGATCCTCTCCTAAAGAGCAAAAACTGAAAATAAAACCTATATATAATATTGATTTAAAAGAAATAAACCAATTAGATAATTATTCAACATTGAAATTAAAATTATCTATAAATTATGATGAATTAAAATTTAATTTTAAGAAAAATAAAACTTTATCTCATTATTCTAATTATTCTTCAGAAGATATAAAAAATAAAATAAATATTTATAAAAAATCAGTTCAAGATAAAAGAAAAGATGAAAAAATAAAATATAAAGAGATAAAAAATTTATATAAAATAATTTGCTTTTCTGGTACTGAAGAAAATTATTTTCAAGGAGTTGAAGAATCTGAAGGAGATTATGATACCTCAGATATTTTCACAGAGTTAGAAAGGTTAAATGATATTAGGTTGATTGGAGTAGAACCTAAAAATTATTTTGATAAATTAAATATAAAAGATTTGAATACAATAAATGATTATATTTCCTTTTATCAAAAACTAACAGAAGACTTGCAGACTTTACCTTATATAATTAAACTTGAAAATTATCCTTTAAATGAAAAACAAAAAATGTTGAATTTTGTCTATGAAATATATCAATATTCTAAGAATTATAAATATTGTTTAATTTCTAGAAATATTTTATACTATATGAAATCTTTTGAAGATACTTATAAAATTTTATCTCAATCTGGAATTCATTTTCCTACTAAAATTATCGATAATAAAGATGAAATTTTTGAAAAAAATAATTTTACTCCTAGTCAAAAGCCAAAAATATATGAATTACTTTTAAGAGACAAAACTGAATGGAATGATGAACTTTTTGAAAATTTATCATCATTAGAATCAAATATAGATGAAGTCTCAGAAAGAGAAACTGAAATAATAAATATCAAAAATTATAAAGAAAATTTAATAATAAATAATGAACAATATAAAAAAAAGGAGGAAAAAATATATATAAAAAAGACAAAAAACTGCTATCCTTCGACATTAAATTATAAAGTTGGAAGAAAAAAGGTTAATTCTAAAAAAGAAGTTGAATTAAAAAATCATAATTATGCATTTGGAATTCATAATTTTATGTTTGAAGACAGAAAAGAAAAAGAATTGATACAAAAAGAAATTCCCAAGCCAGAATATTCTGCTATAGATTATGAGTTTGGAACAGAAATAAATTTAAAAGAAAATTTGAAAAATCAACAATTGAAAGACTTAAAAAATGATAAAAATGGGCTTAAAAATGCTATACAAAGGATGGTAAATTCAAATATAAATGAAATTCATCCAGATCCTTCAATAAATTCTCAGAATAATACACAATTTCAAAATTTATTAAATAAAGGATATGATTATGATAACGAAATAAAGAATTTAGAAAGAATCTCAATTTTATTATCATTAAAATTTATGAAATCAACAATATTATCTTTAAAGGATTATACAAATACAAATTTTGTTATTGCATTTGATTGTTGTAGAAATATAAATATCAGCGAAAAATTAGTTAACCTTATATTGACTATTTCATTAAGCAAATGCCTTTTTTATCTTGAAATTCCTTTTTCTATAATTATTTTTTCAGATTATAAATTCCAATTTATCGTTAAAGATTTTCCAGAACCTTTTTCAAAATATATAATACAAAGATTGTATGATTGTATAATTGTTGAAAGATTTTTCTCAAGGATATTTGATGTTTGTTATTATATTGAAAAAGCAATAGATTTTCCTTATGAAAATAAAATGGCTATAATAATTTCTAATGGAATTGATTATTCCCTGAGACTTGGAGCAAATTGGAAAAATTATTTTGAAAAAAATATAAAATTTTGTTTCTTTTTTAATAATTCTATTCCAGATAGTTCCTTTCAAAATAAAGAAGAAATTAAAAAAATTTGGGAAACATTTGAAAAAGAAACAGAATATCCTATAATAGAATTTAATTCTGAAATAATAAATAATACTTCATTTGATTTAAATAAATATCAAAAATTATTAAAAACATTTATTGATAGTAAAGTTGAAATAAAAAATATTTTTAATGTTAGTTATTGTGAATTTCCTGATTATGATATAGAAAAGTTATCTTCCGAATATCAAGATATCAATTTACATTTCTCTCAAGAAAATAAATTATTTGTACAAATCAATCAGAAAGAAAAACCAGTTCAAAAAATTTACATGAATAACAATAATATTATCAATTGTTATGGAATAAAAGCTTCTGAAAAACCTTCAAATTGCGAAAATTTTTTAAAAGTTTTTGATGAAAAATTGCCTACTATTAACCAAAAATTAATAGATGATATGTTTCCCCCAAATAAACCAACATTATATGCTCCTTCAAATAAAGGAACAAAATTAAATTTTTCCGGGCTATTAAATTTTTTCATAACAAAAGGGCAAGATGACAGAATTTGGTTAGAAAAGAAAGATAGATTAAAAAAAGATTATAGAGTTTCTATAATAATTGATTCTTCTAGAAGTTGTTTTAACAAAGATTCTTTTTATTATTCTTTTAGTGTAATAAAATCTTTATTTAATATAATATATTCTTCTAAAATCCCATTTTTTGATTTAATAATAGCAACAAATAGAGATCCTCTAGTTATATGCTCTGGCCAAGATAGTAATATTTTGAATAATAAATCATTTATTTGGCCTTCGATAATTTCAGAAATAGATGGAGAAAAATCATATGAATCAGATGATATTTCTTGTAAATTATATGATGCTATATTTACAGCTCTTCAAATTAAAATACAACAAACTTCAAAAAAATTTTTTTGCTTTGTCCTTACTGACGGAATTTTCAATGAAAGTTATAAAAATGAATTAAAAAATTTATGCTCTTTTTGTGAATATTCTCAAATAAATTTATATGGTATTGGAATTGGATTATGTCCAGAAGATTTACCTGATATATTTTCAAAATGTCTTTGGTCACCAGATATCAAATATTTTAGTCAAGGTTTATATTCAATGCTAAAAAATGAAAAAATTTTTCCTTCAAAATTTAATCTTAAATTTGAAAACGATGATGGACATAAAGATATGGTAAAATGTATTAATAAAATAAATGAACATTGTTTGATTCATTGTAAAAATAAAAATTTATATAAATTTTTAAATGGAGTTAAAGTTTATATAGAATCGTTGAGAGAAATAATAAATATAGATCCTTTATGTAAAGATTTATCTCTGACATATATAGAAAATTTTGAAAAAAAATCAATGTTTCATAAAGGATTTTTCAAAAATTTTAAAATATTAATTTGTTGCTTTTGGAGTAAATCAATTGCTTCTAAATTAGAAAGAGATGAAGTCGATTATAAATATTTATTAAAAAGATTCAATAAAAAGAAAAATTGTTTAGCTGATGTAATTAAATATTATGGTATTGAAAAAAAAGATATAAAAGTAGTAGTAAATTATGAAGAAGGGATAAAGGAAATGAAAACTGGAAAATATTATGCAACCTGGATTATATGTGGAAATGGAAGAGGTGTTTTACCGGATAAAGGAAATGCAAATCTTGTAGGCCAATTTATTAACTGTACAATTAGATATTGGAAAAAAGGAGGGTCTTTAGTATGGTGGTGTGATAATGAGCCTTTATGCTTTGAATTTAATTTATTTATAAATACTGCCTATTCAGAATTTCCAGGTGAAATAAAAAATAATTTTAAATTTGGAGGAAATAATAAAGGTTCAACACTGATGGTTGCTGGAGATATTAATAAAAATCCAATTCAAAGATTTAATAACCAGAGATATTTTAAATTAGGAAATTTAGGAAACACTTTAAAAGAAGGTAAATACTCAGTTCCAGCCTTAGGTTTTGGTCTTTCAAAAATAGCAATTGGAACAACTGTTTCATATGCACAAAATATAAATGATAATACCCCTCTAAAAAAGCCTGAAGAAGTGGCTCCCTTTATTCCTTTTGCTTATGATGACCAAGGATGTATTACTGTTTTATTTTATATTTCTCCATTAGATTCAGATGCAGGAAATATAGTGGTTGATGGGGGATTTAGTAAACTTTTCACCGAATTAGACACTGTTGGAACTAGTGAATATATTCAAAATATTGTTGGATTAACATCTTTATACCATAAACATTTAGACAGAAATGGAGAAAATTGGATGGATAATTTTTCTTTACCATCTTTTGAACAAGATATTGATTATGAAGAAAAATTTAAAGGATTTGTTGAAAAAATTACAACTAAAGAATATGACATTATTTATATGATTGATGCAACAGCCTCAATGGATTCTTGGATTGAAGCAGCTGCTGATAGATGTCTAAATATTTCAGAGGAACTTAAAATAAAATTTCCTTATTTAGAATTTTATTTTGGAGGAATATTTTATAGAGATCCCATTGATTCTAATGATGACGAGCATGAAGTATTTGACTTAACTAATAATATATCTGAACTTAGAGATAATTTCAGGAATGTAAATGCAAAAGGGGGTGGTGATGAACCAGAAGATTGGGCAGGTGCATATGAAAAGTCTATAAATTCAATAAATTGGAAGGATGGAACAAAATTAATTATTCATATTGCTGATGCTCCCGCACATACTGAAGAATTTTGTAGATATAAAAATCATGAAGAAGAAAATGGAAAATTGCCAAGAATACTTTCACTCATGGCCAAAAGAGGAATAAAAATTATTGGCTTCTCAATTAATGACACTGCTAAACAATCTTTTGATGTTTGTAAGAATTATTATGAAAATTATGGAGGATTTTTCAAAACTTTTAATTTTAACGAAGCTAAATATTCTACTATTTATGAAAATTTTGAGGAATTAGTATTTGAAGCTGCTGAATGCGCAGCTCCTAAAACACAAGAAATATGGGGAGCAAAATTCATTAAATAAAATTAAAATTTTATTAAATTATTAAAAATTTATTAATTAAATTGTTTATTGATTTTGTTGAAAAATAGGATTTTACCCATGGGGATTGGGGATTGG
>JAJNAA010012075.1:0-10877 GCA_023807345.1 Entodinium bursa | reverse complement strand
AATCCCCAATCCCCCCAATCCCCAATCCCCAATCCCCAATCCCCAATCCCCATGAAAAGATTTTACTATTTTATTCTCTAATTTAAATATATTTATTAAATACAAAACAAATTTAAGTCTTAAAAATAAAGAAATATTGGAATATAAAAAAATTTAAATAAATGAAAGAAAGTAATGATGATAATGATAATAATAACTTTTATAATCTTTCTGAATATAATATTATTAATTCAAATAATAATTTAATATTGCCCTTTGATAATAAATCTCGTTTAGAAAAAAAAAATTTTGAAGATAATTCAAAAAATGACACATATAAAATAATTCTAGGAAAATATTGTAAACTGAACGAAATATTATATGAATCTAATGAAATTAATACTTCTAAATATAATTTTGTAAATTTAATTCCAAAAATTTTGATGGAACAACTTTCAAGAATATGCAATGTATATTTATTAATAATAGCAATGCTTCAATCTATAAAATCTATATCTTATACTGATGGATCTCCTTTAGTATTAATTCCTTTAACAATGCTTATATTATTAAATGGATTTAAAGACTTTGTAGAGGATAGAAAAAGGAAAATCTCAGATCAAAAAGAAAATAATAATAAAATATTAATATATAACCAAAGTACGAAGTCATTTAATTTAGATGTTTGGAAAAATATTAAATTAGGAGATATAATAAAAGTGAAAAATGAGAATCAATTCCCCTGTGATATTATTTTTTTACAAAGTAGTCCCGAAGCAAAAGGTCAGTGTAAAGTGGATACAAAAAATATAAATGGAGAAACAAATTTAAATATAAAGAAAATAAATCCAAACTTTAATATTAAAAATATTTCAGATTTAAATCATATATGCATTACTAAGAAGCCAAATGAACATATATATGAATTCGAAGCTATTTTTCACAGTATTTCAAATAATCAAAAAATTTTAGATATAAATAAAAACGATATTTTCCATTTTAATTATGACAATTTCATTCTAAGAGGAAGCAGCTTAAGACAAACTGAATATATTATTGGAGTTGCTATTTACATTGGACATAATACTAAATCAATGAAAAATAATCCTCTAGCTAAACAAAAAATATCAAGATTAGAAAAATCTATGAATTATCAAATTTTATTTATATTTATTTTCCAAATTATTCTTTCTATAATTGCCTCGATAATAAATTTAATAATCTTTTATTCAAATAATAAATTTATTGAAAAATTTGTAAATATAGCCGAAAACAAAGACAATTTTATGCTCAGATTTATAAAAATGATAGGAACATGGACTTTACTTTTAACAAATTTTGTCCCATTACCTCTTTTATCATCTTTAGAATTCATAAAATTCTTCCAAGCAATGTTTATATCAAGAGATGTTGATATGATAAATGAGCATACTTTAGAAAAAGTTAAAGTGCAATCATCTACTTTAAATGATGAATTAGGCCAAATTAATTATATTTTCACTGATAAAACAGGTACTTTAACAAAAAATAATATGCAATTTAAAGCCTTCACTGTAGGAGAGAAAAGCTTTGGAGATATTTATAATTTAAATGAAGATAATAATATATTAGGAAAAGAATTTAGGGATAGATATGGTAAAATTACTAATGTAGGATTTTTTGATTTTAATAATGAATTAAGGAATGAATTAATAAATAAGGATAAAAACGGCAATAATTTCTTAGAGCATTTATTCTTAAATATTCTTTTAAATAATTCTGCTACTATAGATAATAAAAAATTTAGAGAAAAAAAAGAAATAGAATATCTTTGCTCTTCTTCCGATGAAAAATGCTTATTAAATTTTGCACGCTATTGTGGATATACTTTTATAGATAGAACAGTTGATAATGCAATAACAATAGAAAAAATAGTTGATCAAAACAAAATATATAGAATAAATTATAATGTTTCAAATATTTTTGAATTTACTAGTGAAAGACAAAGGATGAGTGTAATAATGAAATCAAAGGATTTAGAAGGAAAAGATAATTATTTATTATATATAAAAGGCTCTGATTATATCATTAATAAAAAAATTGCAAATAAAAAAACGAATATATATAAAACAATTTCAAGTAAAATAAAAGAATATTCAGAAAAAGGTTTAAGAATTTTGGTATTCGGGTATAAAATTATTTCTCAAGAAGAATATAACAAATTTAATGAAAAATATAAAGCAATATTATATAATTTAAACCATAAAGAAAGTGATTTTTATGATTTATATGATGAATTAGAAGAAGGAATTGAATTATTAGGAGTAACAGCAATAGAAGATGAACTTCAAAATAAAGTAGAAGAAACAATAAATAAATTTGTGAGCATTGGTATAAAAGTTTGTATGTTAACAGGAGATAAATATGAAACAGCTAAATCTATAGCTTCAAACTGTAATTTAATTTCAAAAAATATGAATTTTATTAATTTGATTTATCCATCTAATTCATTACAAGAATTAGAAAATAATTTAAATCAAATATATACCGAATTATACTCTAATATATCCAATAACAAAAAAAATTGTTTAATTATAACAGGTGAAGTATTTTTCGAAATAACTTCAAGTAAAAATACAATAAATTTTTTTTCTAAATTATTTGAACTTAGTGAAACGATAATATGTTGTAGAATATCCCCAAAGCAAAAAGCACAAATAGTTAATATAATAAAAGAATACAATCCTGACAAAATCACTTTGAGTATAGGAGATGGAGCCAATGATGTTGGAATGATATTAGAATCAGATGTTGGTATAGGTATTCAAGGCAAAGAAGGAGTTGAGGCTTCAAGAGCAAGTGATTATTCTTTGCCAGAATTTTCTTTTTTACAAAAATTATTATTTTATCATGGAAGGGAAGATTATAGAAGAAATTCTTATTATATAATTTATGAATTTTACAAAAATATTGTCTTTACTTCTCCTTTTGTTTATTTTGGATTTTTAAATTTTTTTAGTGGGAATTCTTATTATGATGCTTTATTGTTACAATTTTTTGATATGTTTTTCGCCTCTTTGCCCATGTTTTATTTTGCTATTTTTGATAAAGAATATGATAATGATGTATATACTAAAAAGCCTGAATTATATTTAACAGGAATTTCTCATAAATATTTCAATACCAAATTATTTTGGAAAGAAATGTTTATGGGTTTCTTAGAAGGATTAGTTATTACAATAAATGGATGTCTTTTATATGAATATAATAAGGAAGGTTATACTGATAATGATATCATTTCTTTAGGAGTAGTTGTTTTTAGTGGAGTCGTTATTACAGTTAATGTTAAAATTTTAACAAGAGCTTCTATTATAGATTTTATTTTAGTATTATTTATAGCATTTGGAATAGGAATGCTTTATTTAACCATATTTTTAAATTCCTTCACTCAGAATTATTTTTTGAAAGATATTATTAATAGACTCCCTTTACTTGATAGTTTTATAAGAAATAGCTTAATTATGGGATGCAATGAATATATTATTAGAAAGGAAAAATATTTTTTTTATTTTTTATTTAGTGTGCTTTTCACTTGCTTTTTTGATATTGCTTTTAATAGAATTAATTTTTATCATATAAAAAATATTTGTGGAAAAGAAAAAAATTTTTTTTTTTTTAAAACTAATAAATTTTTAATTGATGGAATAAATGAAGGAGTTTTTGAAAATAATGATAGAAATAAATTAGATAATATTAATCACATTGATAATATGGATGATGACTGTCAATTATTGAAAAATAATAATAACTTAAAAAAAAATGAAATTTCCACTTCATTAAATGATGAAGATGATATAGTTATGTAAAATATTATATTTTTCAAGATGCTAATAATAAAGAAAAACAAGATGAAGAATTAACAGATATTCCAACAAATGAAACTGAGATTGATTCCGTTAAAAAATATTCTCTTGATGATATATTAAAGAATTCTTCTTGTGTTTTATCTAAAGAAAAAAAATATGTTTGGAAAAATTCTTTATTTTCTGAAAAATATTATGATATTTTAACAATAAGTGATAACTCAGATGCTTTTGCTAAATATGCAGAAATTTATACAATTATTGAAAATATTTTAATGGGAGATTTTAGTAATGCTAAAGAAAAAACTATTTATTACAAAGATTTTTATTATATTTCATATATTTTAACTCCTAAATATGATTTGTATAACAATACTTTACTTTTTGTGATATATTATTCCAAATTAAAAGAAAAACCTGATTATTCCATTGAATATCTCGAATTTTTGGAAATTTCTGATATAAAAAATGATTTAAAAAAAGCCTTGAATTATTTTAATATTCAAAATAAATATATGAATACTGATTTAGAATTTGATAAGCAATGTTTTTTGGATGTTAATATATTTTTTAGTAAAATTGTCCATACTAATAATGGAGATATTATCAGATATCCAAATGAAAATGAAATAAAAAATAAAAGTGATAAAGTCAAAAAAATAAAAAGATTAGAAGAAGAAATTGAAGATAAAGGATTTGTTGATATTGAACTATTAATACGTAAATCTTTTGTATTTGAAAATGTATTGAATTTATTAAGGAGAAAAGATATATTAGATTATGATTTATTTTTTAGTAAAAAAATACTAAATTTTATTCCTTCAAAAACAGAAAAAAATTTAATTAATAAAAATGCCAATTTTATTTTATCAGGAAGACCAGGCACAGGAAAAACTTTTATAATATTGATAAAAGCTGTGTTAACTTATTTGAATTGTTGGGCAGAGCATTCAAAGATTGAAAAAAATTTAATCGACTGGGATTATATAAGGAAAAAATATTTATCAAAAGTTACAGATATATCATCAAATGATAATTATAAAATCATTGTGACTTCATTAAGCCAAGTATTATGTCTAAAAGCGGAAGAATTATTTTCCCAATGTATGAGAAGTTTAGAATATAATAAAGAATATAAGGCATCTTCTCTTAGTTATATTGAGAGTTTACAATGTTTCCAAAATATTAAAAAATATCCTTTGTTTATTAATTTTAGGAAAATAATATTTTTAATAGATGGATCTTTGAATTTTCAATTTTTCGATAGACCAACAAATAATAGAATGAATAAAAGAGATAATCAATGTGATATAAAATATATTCCTGATTTGGAATATGATATTAATTATAAAATAAACTTTGATGATATTGGTATTTTAAATTACTTTTATAGAAGTAAATATGGTGAAAAATTTAAGGCAAAAGAAATTAATGAAGATTATTTTTATGCCCAATTCAATCAAGAAATAAATAAAAATAAAATATTGAATAACAGATCAAAAAAAATTGAAATAACTGCATCAGAAGTTTATAGTCAAATTATTTCAATAATAAAAGGTTCTTCGTCTAGTTATCTTAGTTTATCAAATTCATTAACTAGAGATCAATATAAAATTCTGGGTAAAAAAATAACAATGTTTACTGAGGAACAAAAAGATGAAATTTATAATTATTATATAAAATATGAAGAATGGAAAAAGAACAATAATTATTTCGATTTTCAAGATGTTGTGAACTATCTAATTCGACAAGTAAGTATTGAATTAGTTCCAAGAAATGTTAAATTAATAGATATTTTATTTATAGATGAAGTTCAAGATTTTTCAATAAATCAACTTTATTTAATGAGTCTTATTGCTAAGGATATAAAAGTATTAGCAGGTGATACTTGTCAAACTATTTCAAAAACCAATGCTTTTAGGTTTTGTGATTTAAATTCTATTTACTATATTTCAAAAGAAATCAACCTAAAAACGCAAAATAAAACTGCCTTAGATATACCAATACCAGAAGAAATTCAAATAAATCTGAATTTTAGATGCCATTTTCCAATACTTAAATTAGCTCATTTAATTTATGAAATGATATTTTTATTATTCCCTCAAACATTAGATAAAGTAAAATGCGATTTTACTAAAGATATTACTGGTTATAAACCTTCAATTATTACAAATTTAGATGAATTTATTAATAAATTAACAGGAAATGATAAAAAAGAAAAGGAAAAAGATGGTGAAAAAGAAAATAACAAAAGGGAATTCACCTTTGCGTTTAATCATTGCTTTATTTGTAGAAATGCTGAAGTTGAAAAAGATTTAAGTTAAAAAATATAATAAAAAAATATTAGTATCAACCGTAAAAGATTCTAAAGGAATGGAATATGAAATAGTTATAATATATAATTTTTTTAAAGATGCTATGCCATTTGTTTTACAGTTATGGAGTAAAGTTCTTAATCATATGAAATTCAGAATTACAGAAAATCCAAATATTGGATATATTAAAAAAGAATTGGAATTTGAAGAAACTCCAAAAAATATTTTGGAAGAAGTTTTATATAATTTTAAGGACAAAATTTCAATTTCATATACAGATATCTTAGATGAAAATATGAGACATAAATTATATAATATGTGTGCTGAATTAAAAGAATTATATGTGGCTGTTACTAGAGCTAGAACTTCATTGTTTTTTTATGATGAAGAAATGGATGTATTTCCCACTTTTATAAAAATATTAAGAAAATTTAATATAATAAATCAAGAAGAAGATCAAGATCAAGCTATTAAATATGCAATAGATTATTTACATGAACATTTATTAGAAGAAAAAGAATTAGAATCCATCGCTGAAGATAATTTAAAAATGGGAAATTATAAAAAAGCTGAATTTTATTTTAATATTTTAAAAGATGAAAAAAGGTCAAAAAAAGCATTTGTATATTATAGATTCGAAGAGATTCAAAAAAATAAAAATTCAAAAGAAGATCAAAAATCTTTAAAATATAAGGAATTCATTGAATCAAATAAGGAATTATTAAATCTAATTCAAAAATATAAAATTCCTTTAGAAGATTCAAATATAGAAGGAGAAATATATATTAATTTAGGAGAATATGACAATGCTTTGAAATTTTTCAAAGATAAAAAAAATAAGAAAAAATGTGGTTTGATTTATCAAATTCAAGGGAAGTATAAAAACGCATTTAATTATTTTGATGAAGCTAAGGAATATGGTTTAGCTATTGAATGTCTTATTGGTGATAAAGATTTTATCAAATTATTTAAATATATCTTTTCTAACCAGAATGTATTCAATTTAGAACATTTTACTGATTATTTTAAAAAGTATGCTTCTTTCTTTATAGAAAATTATAAAATAAAATTTTCTCAAAGTCAAGAAATTAGTTTTAGGAATTCAAATTTTAATGATATACCACTGAAGATTGAAAAGCAAATTAAAATAAATAAATTTAAATCTATTTTCGATGATGAAAAATTATCAACTAATAATAGAACTTCCAATGATTTATTACAAATATTTCCTAAAATAAAAGATTATACGAATGATAAATATATAGGTTTGAATTTTTTTATAGAAAAACATTTTTTCGATCAACCTTCGCTTCGCTCTTATATTAAATATTTAGTTAATGATAAAATTTCTGGTGATATGTTTATTAAAACAGACAATAATAATATTTCGAAAAATATTGTTGAAATTTTATCGGCTTTTGATGTTTATGTGATATTATTTAATTTCTGTTTTGATTTTCTGAACTTTAGAAAAAATAATTTAGATAAGGATACAGCAACATATGTAGAAGAACAAAAAAAGAATATAAGAGCTTTAAAGGAAATAAAATATAATTATCAACAAAATCATAATTTAAATAATGAACACGAAGTAAATTATAAAGATAAATTAAATAAGTTATTAAAAGCTAAAATTTATAATCAAAATTTGATTCAAAAATTGATGGATGATTGGAAATTGACTCAGTTAAGTAAAGATATATTAGAAACCCAACTATTAAAAACTAATATTGTTCCATATTTCATCAAAAATTTTCCTTTGTTAATCCTTCATAAATCCAATGATTTGGAAATAAAAAACAAAAATTACAGTAATAAAATAAATCAAAAAGATCAATATCAAAGATTATTAAGTGAAACTTTGAAAGAAATTGTTAATACTTGTAAAAAATTACCTTTATGTGATGAAGAATTAATCAAATGCTTAGAATCATCCATGATTCTAAGTGGACATTTTAGAGTTATATTCCCATTTTTATCTAAAAAGAATTTATTTTTATTTTCAGCTTTATTTAAAAAGAATAAAATATTTCTGAAATTATTAATAGAACAAAAAATTTCTTTTATCCCTGATAAATTAGAAGGCGGCTTTTTTAAAAATGAAGATAATTTTTATTTCATATTTAATTCTTTTTTAAGATTATATTTATGTAAATATTTTGATTATAGAGCCAAATATGAGCTAAATAAAACTGCTAAAAATATAAACATATGTAATGAAGTTATTAAAAATATAATTTCAAATTTTCAAGAATATCCAAAAATATATTCTTTATTATATAAATTTGAATATTCTTTTCAAAATTTGAATAAATCATTTAAAAATCCTTTAAAAAAAATTAATGTTCCTTTCCCAATTTCTCATTATATTGGAGTTTTTGCAAAATTTTTATCTAATTATGATAAAGAATATTCAAAAAAAGAATTTGTTCAATTAATTGAAATAGGAAATACAATTTCCTTATATATAACAATAAATGGCTTACCTACAACTTCATTATCTAAAAATGATATAAATAATAATAGTGAAAATGATTTTAAAATAGCAAGACTTTTAATTAAACTTAAAGAATTACTACTTGTATATAAACCAAGAGAATATATTTATTCAATTGTTATTTTTTCTTTATTTAGTGCATTAGGAATTTCATTAATCCCAGAAATTGATGAATTAAAAGTCTTTACTTGCTTCCCTTGTTGTGTATTAAATAATTCTTCTATTTTATATTGGTCTTCAGAGAAATATTCTGATTATTTAACTTTGCTATATAAAATGTCAATATTCGATTCCACTTCTAAAAATAAAATTATTTTATTTAATATGGTTTATAAAGTCTTTAATGAAATTACTCATAGAGCAATTATTAAAATTTTTCATAATGAGAATCCATTTTATAGTATTCCAGCTTATAATTATTTATATACTAAAAATTTGAAAAAATATTTCGATTCACTTCTTTATAATTATTCCTTTCATCGAAGAAAATATTTGAATGAAATTACTGAATTAAGTACTGGTATAGAAGATTTAAATGATGAATTATATCTAAATATAAATTCAAGGCAAGCATGTTTTGAAAAATTTAATTTTGGTTTTTATGATAATTTTTCTTCAACTTTATGTAATTGGCCCAATGAAGAACAAAATATAGAATTAATAGATACTATATTTAGTCCTTTTTATAGATGGGAAAAAAGAGTAAAAAATAATGGAATTTTAAATTTTACACAAATAGCTATAATTTTAGGAGAATTACCCATGTCATATGAGACTTTGGCTGAATTTGATAAAAAAGAATATCAAAAATATATGAGCTTAGTTTTCGATATTAACGAAAATTTATTTAATGAGATATTATATTTATACGTGAAAACAATCGATAAAAGTAATATTATTATGTATGAACCAAAATTCTTGATTAACACAACATTAGGTAGAGTATTTATAAATTATATATTATTCTCATTATTAATTAATAAATATGCAGGATATAAATTTGATGAATTTATCAATGTAGAAAATAATGAAAATAATTTGAATAAAAATACATATGTTAAAGAAATAAAAGAATTACTTTGGCTCATTGTATATAATGATATAGAAAAATTTGAAAATGATCAAAAAATATTTCCTTATAAAATAGTTTTTAAAATATTTGAGTCAAATGAAGATAAAATAACGAAATTACTTAAGTTAATTTGGCTTAAAAAATTATATCCTCTTGTTGTTTATTCACTGAAAAAATCAGAGAAATTAAAATATATTGAAAGTTATTTACCTATTTATGGAATAAATCAAGAAACTATAGATTTTAGATATTTTATATATAATGGAATTCAACTAAACGATAAAGAAATTATTTTTTATTTCGAAAAATTATCAAAATTTATTTCTGAAGAACTATACATAACTAAAGCAGAAAAAAAATATTTTAATGATTTAACAGAAAAATCAAAAGATAAAAGGAAATACTTATTTAGGCCATATCTTCAAAATTATATAGAACTTCAATTATATATGATAATTTTGTCATTAGAAAAAGTAAATATAATTACTGACTTTGAGGAAGATAATAATTTTGATAAAGTAATTAAAAAGGTTATGGATTCATATGAAAAAAATAGTTTTTATAAAAAAAAGAATTTAGTTGAATATGATGAAGAAGAAGACTATGCTAATTATTTCAATCTTTATTTAATTAATGAAAAAAATAATTTAGAAAAAAGTTATATAAAAATATATGAATTAACAATAAGAGAAATTAATGTAACTTCAAATTATATTCGTAAAGAAACTGAATTAAAGAATTTCATGAATAAAAATTTATTGAATAATTGTTATTTATTTATAAATAATAAAAGTGATAGGCAAATGAAAGCATTAAAAGGAAAAAAAGATGAATATATCAAAGATTTAATAAGATTTATATTTGTTCCTCTAAAAAAAGAAGCATTACCTAAATATTTGAAAACAGCTGAAAATATTTATAATGATTTCTTTGAAGACAAAAATAATTAAAAAATATAATTCTTTCTGTATTAAAAATTTTTAAAATTATTAATTTTATTTAAATAATAATTAAGGAAGAATAATTATTAAATGATTAATAAGGATTGGAAAATGACATCTAAAATTCAGATTTGTTTGAATTTCTTCTGGTATCGGTATATCTAAGGCAGTTTTATTTTGCGTTTTTAGGTTGATTTCTTTTGAAATATAGTAAATAGAATTTAAATCACA
>JAJNAA010012074.1:0-10995 GCA_023807345.1 Entodinium bursa | reverse complement strand
AATATAATTTTTTCATTTTTTATTTTATTTTTATATTATTTTACCTTTTTGATTTTTTGATTTTGTAATAAAATAAATACTTATTTATTTATGTTTTTTTTTGTTCGATAAATAAAAAAGAAAAATCTTTAAATAATAATTTAAATATTAATTAATTTGTTAAAAAATAAATTTTTATCTAAGCAAAATAAATAAAAACTATTATATTTAAAAATGGAAGAGAATTCTCTAAAACCTAAATTAGAGGAAATCCTCAACAATATAAAAGAAAGTTGGACTCGTGATTCAGACAAAATAGAATATTATATCTCTTTCAATGACATACTTAAAGGAATTTTAACAAAAGAAAGCATTGAAGAATATTTTTCAAATAACGAAAATGATATAACATATTTTCTTCAAGAATTTACAAAGGAATCTTTATATTATATTTTGAAAGCTTATACTATATATGGCGAAAACGGCGATCAAATCGGTCTTGAAATTCTTCTAAATTTATATAAAATATTCCTAAAATTCCCAAAAAATAAAAAATATGCTCCTTTATTTGAAAGTATAAGAAGCATTTTCCAGCATAATATTGTTAAGCATAATTTTTTTGAAGGTTCTTATAAAGAAGATAAAGACTCATTAAAAAAATATGATTATAATAAATTTAATTCAGAATATAATTCTGAATTTGTATGTAACGAAGATCAAAAAAAGAAATTCGAAGTTGGTGATATTGTAGATATCCCTTTTGAATATGACCAGTGTAGATCAATAGATAAATATTGTTGGGTAAGAGGAAGAATTAAAGAAATCTCTGATGAAGAATATGTAGTGGAATATTGGAACAATAAAGAGAAAAAGATATCTTTTTCGGATTTGAACATCTTTCCTTGTGGTACCAAGACAACAGATTGGGAATGGAGAGAAAGTTTAAAAGATTGGGATTTAATTGATTGTTATGATAGAAATAGATGGTATCCTTCAACAGTGATGGGAATTCATCAAGAAGAAGATATTGACGGAATTAAATATTTAACTTATCATATAGGATTTAGAATATATCCTGAACATTTTAATAACTTAGAAGATCCTGATGATAAGGCTAAAAATCATACTGATATATGGAAAAGAGATCCAGATTTAGAAACTGATTCAAAAGGGGATAAATATTATGGAGATAGAGAAGGCTTTGATGAAAAGATTCCTATGTTTTCAAAAAGGATACAAAAATTCAATACTTTTTCGAAAATGCAATTAAAATATTTAAACTATAATTTCAATAGTCCAAATAGTAATTTTCCTTTTAATTCAGAAATGGAAAAATCAAATCCACTTAAAATAATGAACGACAATTTATACTCTGATACTGAATTATGCATTGATCAATTTTATAAATACGAAAAAAACGGGAAGAAAAATATAATCATAGGAAAGACAGGAA
The DNA here is from genome assembly GCA_023807345.1 of Entodinium bursa. NCBI lineage: Eukaryota > Ciliophora > Litostomatea > Entodiniomorphida > Ophryoscolecidae > Entodinium > Entodinium bursa. Next base: position 9,563 of record JAJNAA010012074.1, on the reverse strand, counting down.
ATTTTTATTGTTTTTTTGCTATATTTTTAAAGCAAATAGAGAAAGAAAAAGGTTTTGAAAGAATGATGGAAATTTTACAAGATAAACCAGACTCAGATAGTATTTATACTGTATTTTATATTTTGAGTCATTGCTTCAATTATATTCATATTGATTTCTTCAAAGAAAATGCACCAATTTTAAGAAATGCAGTGCTTGAATTTATTAATAATTTAGATGATAAAGAAATGAAAAACATACCAAAAGATTTCAGAAATATTATTACGGACTTATTTGAGAAAATAAACAAGGCTAAATCAGAAACTAATTCCACTGGTGAAAATGATGAAGATAAAAATGAAAATGAAGATTTCTTTTATGAAATAACTTTATCTTTGTCTTTGAGGGAAATTAAAACTAGTACTTTTAACTTAAGATTAAATGGAATTAAAGACCTGGATGATTTCATCGAAAAAAACAGAAATAATAAAAACATGATAGAAAAAATAATTGAATTAATTAAAAAAAATGATATAATTCAAGAAATATTTGGAGCGAATTATCACAGTCAAATAATTAATAAATCAAAAGATATAGTTAAATTATTATTATTAGAAAATCAATTAAATAAAGAAGATATAGAACTTATTTGGAATTGTACTAAAAGAGGAGACTTAGAAGCTAAAATAACTATATTAAAATTATTATCGGAATTGGCTGATAATTTAAAAGAAGATTATGTTGAAATGTTGTTGAATAATATAAAAGAAACAACTGATGGTAAAAAAATAAACGATGAAGAATTGAATTTAGTTTATAAATTATCTCTTCAAGGAAAAGAAAATCAAAAAAATATTTTAATATGCTGCGAATATTTATGTAATTGTTTATTATCTTCACCCACCACTAAAATTAGTAATAATTCAATTTTATACAAATTACTAAGTTTAGCACAAAAAGATGACATTTATCTTAAAAAGATTTTAGATATTTGTGAAGATTGTATCAAAAAGAATGATAAGGCGATTTTGAGTTATGCTATCTTATTTGAGGTTATGGAAAAAATAAATCCAGAAACAAATGAAGCTATAAGCAATATAGTAAAAGATGGATATTTATTACACTTATTCCAAGACAATTTTAAATTATATATTCAACAAGCAAATGAAATCATGGAGAAAAACAATATACCAAATTCAGACGCAAAAGCTAGAGATAAATTTATCATTAACGGATTTTCTCATTCAGAAAATATTAATAAGCGAATAGAAACTCTTGGTAATTTAATTAAATATTTATATAAAGATTTTGATTTTATTCCTTTTTTAAAAGAGGTTTTAGTTACCAAAGGTGTAAGTCCTAGTGATAAATTGATTTTCTATCAATTCGTTAAAAGCTTTTTAAACCAGGAAAATCCAGCAGGGGAAGAAAATGGAGAACAAAAAGAAAAAATAAAATTAAAATTATTTGAATTAATGACAGAAAATGATGAAAAAGAAGTAACTTTAGAAGAAATGAATTTATTCATTTCTTTATTCTTGGAAATTAATAAAGATAAAATTTCTTTCGAAGAAAAAGAAATAAGTGAAGATAATAATATATTTAGTAATTCTAATGAAAATGAAAATAATTCAAAAAAACAATTCGAGATAAAAATTATTTCCTTAGAAAAAATAGAAGATTTAAAAGGTTTAGATAAGTTCTGGGATATGGTCTTAAAAGTAAAATCGGAAAAAGTTTTATCTCAAGCAATCAATATTTTATTTAAAATATACGAAACAAATTTTTTGCCGAATTTACTAGAAAAATGCAGCAAATTAATGTTGGAAGGTAACCCAAGCCCTCAAGTATTTCAAAAATGTATTGAATTATTAAAATTAATAATAATAGAGTCAGAAAAGAATACCTATGTAAAAACAAAAAGTCATTTATCTTTATTAAAAAATTGTTTGATCAATTTTCCACTTGATTTAAGAAATAAACATACTCAATTATCCCAGAGTGATATAGAAAAAATTTTATTACCAGGAAATACAACCATAAGTGATTTAAAAATAATTTCAGCGAAATTATTCAAAACTTCGCCTAAAATTTTGAATATATTTTTACACGGTGATTTCTTCGAAAAAATAAAAAAAAATGAAAATGCGGAAAATAAAGATTTATATGAAGTAAAAGACTTAGATGATAGATATATCAATATTACCTTATATCAATTACTTCAAATAAAAAATAAATTAATGACTGATATGAAACCGCATGAAAAAGTATTAATAGAAGAAAAAGATAAAAAATTATTAAAAGAAAAATTATTAATAAATGACGAATTAAATCCAAAATTAGAAAAAATTTTGAAAGAATGGTATGAATCTTTCACCGAAGGAGAAAAAAAAATGTATCCTAAAGGCATTGCGAAATTTATCCAAGGTGTGAGTTCTTCTAGTAGTGAATTTGACGAAGATGATTCGAAAGTAGTCTCATTTCTTAAAGAAAATGATCAGGATCAAAAAGGATACATCAGTGAAGAAGAATTTATCTCTTTTTACAGAGAAGCTCTAAGGGCTAAAAAAAGCATAGCTGTTTGGAAAAATATAAAAAATATGGGATTAAGAGAAGATCTTAAAAAAAATGATGAACCTTATGATATCGATTTTATCCCAAATGAAAAATTGCCAAGATATCAATTGGGAAATGACTTCGAATTTATTAAAACTTTGATTAAGCAATATTATAAAAATCCTGAAGGGAATTTTATTATATTAAAATTTTTGGACTTTTTAGCCACTAATCAAAAAATATATAAAGAATGTTTGAATGTGTATAACAACGATAATAATGAAGAAAATTTCGTTAAAAAAATTTTAGAAGAAGAAAATGATATTACTAATAAATACGTCGAAATAAATTATATTTTCATTATTATTGAAAGCATATTACAAGATTTAGAAGTTAATTTATTATTGCAAACAAAGAATTCAGATAATGTATTTGAAATTGATAATAAAGATTGTGAAATACTTCAGGAAAAATATGAACCTTTTGAGAATGGGGAAAATGATAATAAAAAAATAAATTTCTTTAAAAATATGATAAAAGCTAAAAATTTCAATAAAATTTTAAAATTAGTAAGTGCTTTATTAATCAAGATATCACAAGTAGAAAATGAAAATAAAGTGTCTGAATTTTTATACGATTGTTGTTTAAGAGGAATAAAAATAATAAATATTATAAATATTATTTATAATTTAAATGGAACTAATATTAATTCTGATGGCTTTAATGAAAATTGTATTCAAGAATTAAAAGAAAAAAATATTTATGATTTAGGTTATCATGATTTATCCATGTTTTTACAAGATGAATTTTACCAAGATGAATTAAATAATATATCATATTCAGGTATTGTCAATAACTTATTCAATTATTTAAATAGGGTAAAAAAGGAAGAAAATAATAAAAATATAAATTTCGAAAGCAATTGCCTTAATTTATTAATTGATTTAATCTCATCACAAACTGACTTATTTAATGAATATTTCACTAATGATGAAAAAAAACAAAAAATGATAGAATTATTCAAAAATAAATTTGCTGATAAAGACAAAGAAAAAAGCAAATATTTCACTAATTATATCAATCAATCAAAATCCAAGGCATTAAAAAATAAAAATTATAATTACATAATTTTCTTATATAAACTAGCCAATATTCTTTTGAATAACTTAATAGAATCTCAATCACAATTGGAAACGGAAGAAAATAAAGAAAAAATAGCTGATAAAGAAATATTCACTCCACAAGCTGAATTTTTCGATTTATATAGTGAACTAAATAAATTAAATGAAACTCTAAAAATTACTGAATCAAATTCAGATAATAATGGAATATCAACAAAAGACAAGGAAAAAGAAAAAGATAATGATAGTGAATCTTTCACAAATAAAGTTTATGGTTTATTAATGAAAGAATTAAAAGAGATACAAAATAAAGAAGAAAGCAATTCTAAAAATAGGGTAATTTTAAATTTATTAAAATTATTTGATATTTCAGTAAATACTGACGAAAATAAAAAAAATGAAATATTATTATCAAAAGATAAGACAATAGATTTATCTTTATTTGATTTAATTTGTCAAAGATATATTTCCATTTTGTCTAAAAGCTCAAATGAAAAAAAGAATAAAGATGAATATAACGAGCTTATTTCAAAAACAGATGAAAGTGAAACAAAATCGGATTTAGATAATGCTACTAATAACAATAAATTTATTCTTCTAGAAGAAATTAAAGAGGATAATGAGGAAGATAATGCAGCCACAGAAGAGCTGCATAAATATTATAGTGAATTAGTTTTAAATACATTTAAAAATTCCAAGTCTCAATCCCTGATTCCAAAATTAATAACAGTATTAAACATTTTGAAAAAAATATGCAAAAAAGATAAAAACGGCAACGACTCAGATTCTGATGAAAGGGAATCTCCAAATTTTTCTATATATCATCACAATTCTGCAAAAAAACAATGTGGTCATGTAGGTTTAAAAAACTTAGGGTGTATTTGCTATATGAATTCAATTATGCAGCAAATTTATATGGTACCAACTTTCCGTAGGGCTGTTATGTGGTCCGATGACGGAAAGGAACCAAATCCTTCATCGAATTATAGATACTCCTGTGAAGACGATAATTTATTACATCAATTGCAAGAAATGTATACTTATTTAACATACAGTGAAAAAATGGACTATAATCCTCGAGGATTTTGTTACAGTTTCAAAGATTTCGATGGAAATCCCACAAATATCGCAGCACAACAAGATAGTCAAGAATTCCTTAATAATTTTTGTGATAAGGTCGAAAATAGTTTAAAACCTACTAAATTTAAAAATATAGTCGCAGATGTATTTACTGGGAGCACTTGTTCTAGTGTCCTTTGTGATAAGTGCAAGCATATATCTAATAGATTTGAGGATTTTTATACTTTGACTTTAGAGGTGAAAAATATTAATACTTTAAATGATTCTTTACATAAATTAAGTGTTCCTGAAATCATTGATGATTTTAAATGTTCAAATTGTAATCAGAATGTAAGAATAAGTAAAATAACTTCATTAAATAAATTGCCCAATGTACTAATAATTCATTTAAAAAGATTTTATTTAGACTATGAAACTTGTCATACTACTAAAATAAATTCAAAAATGGAATTCCCTCAAAAAATAAATTTAAAAGAATTTTGCATTGAAGAAATAACCAAGAATTATTCAATATCTCAAGATTCAGCCACTGATGATATATATACAAAAGAAGATGAATATTATCAATATGAACTGAAAGGAATAAACGTTCACACCGGAAGTGCAGATGGTGGACATTATTTCAGTTTCATCGATGTTTTTAGAGATGGATCTGGTAATATTATGAACACACCACAAGCAGGGAAAAATAATTGGCTAACATTTAATGATTCACAGGTGTCCGAATTTGACACAGATAAAATAGGAAGTGAATGCTTCGGGGGAAATACCGAGGGATATTCTTTCGAAAATTGTCAAAATGCTTATTTATTAATATATGAAAGGAAAAAAAAGGCACCGATAAGAATATTATTAGATGAAGACGAAAAGAAAAAATTGGATTTGAAAAATGATAGTAATATAGTTAAGGTAAATAAAGAAAATATTAATAAAATAAATAAAGAATATGACTTAAGTCGTGTTGGGAATACTTTAGAAGAAAAAACTTTATATGAAAAAATATTTTATAACGAAGACAAACAGGAATATTATAAATACATACCTTATTATAATATACCTAAATATGCTCCAAGGAAATATTATAATGAAGTCATGAAAGATAATAATAAAAAACCTGAGAATAAAATAGATAATAAACTCAATAAGCAATTATTAAAAAAATATAAGAATATTTTATTAAAAAAATCCAGAGAGGTTGATTTTAGAAAAGATGAAATAAAATTCAACTCTGATAAACAATGCGTTCTTTCTATAATTTTAGGAGATTATATTCAGGATATAAAAAGTCATAATTCCTGGGATAAGGATGATTTAAACAATATAAATGAAGGATTCATTTTCATGACGGAAAAATTAATAGAACCTTTATTAAATGATGATACTGATTTAAGTATATTAAAAGTCATTAATGAAAATATAGGAGATGAAGATAATTGCATTAAAATATTTTGTCATTCAATGAGTTACTTTTCGAAGGATACACCTTTGTTAACTTATGAAAATTGTGAAAGGTATATGAATAATTTAGAAAAATTGATCGCAATATTTTATAAAAAGAAATCATATTTATATTATAAAGAAGAATTGGAAAGAACATTAAAAACTTTATTTAGTTTAATAAAAAAATCAAAATCAAAAAGACAAGGAATGACTAGTTATGGAGATGATAATGAAGAAGAAAAAGAAGATAAAGAAGGTATAATATTTGCTTTTAAATTGTTATACAAATTATCAAAAGAATTTGAACATATTTTAAAAGCTTTAATTGATGGTGATATAATAGATACACTTATATCTAAAATAAATGACCACATTAAGCCAATAAGGGATATAATATATGATTGTTTATTATTCATAATTAAACAAACTGATGGATATAATAAAAACTGTTTTGACTTATTAGAAGGAGAAACTGATGGAAAAATTAGATTAAATTTTTCTTCGGTATATTATCGAAATAGTATAAAAGGTGATCAAACCTATAAATTATTTGAAGAAAAACCTGAATTATTAAAGATATTATTTGTAATAATGAGTAATAATAATGATAATAATATAAAAGAAATACATCAATTTATTAATGAATTATTAACAAAATATGAAGATACCCCAGAAAAATTAAATACCGTGATAGATTTGATGTCAGCTTTAATTCAAATTAATGATCATTATACTTATGAAAGATTAATTCAAATGGCAGGATATCCTTCACTTGTAATAAGACCTATTCCAAAAGAGGATGACGAAGATTATAATAATAATTCAATACATTCAGATTCTGATAATGATAATATGAGTGATAATGAGGAAAAAGAAGAGAAAAAAAAAAAAAAAGTTAAACAAAAATGGCCTTTATTTGGTGAGAGATTAATTGATGGAGACATAAATAAAGAAATATATGAATATATTTTACCAAATCATAATCAAAATAATAGATGTTTATTAGCTATTTTATTCCCTAGTCAATATGTTTTAGAAAATGAACAATATGATGATGATAATGATAAAAATAAAATAATAAAAATTCCAGAAGAAAAAAAGAAAGAAATATTGTTAAGTTTCATGAAAAGTATTTTTGGTGAAAGAAATAATTATCCCTTATTTAAATATCTATATTTAATTCCTTCTCGTTGTCTCCTATACAAAAATTTATATTCAGAAATTGAAAAATTCCTAGAATTCTGGGACAATCCCCAATCCTCACTCCCTTTGGATAAAATGAAAAAAAAAGAAAAAGAATATAAAGAATTTGTAAATGAAGAGGTACAAGCGATACTTAAATCAACTCTCAATGAGAATGAAGAACAAAAACGATATGGAAGTTACGAAGGAGATTTTGATGAATTTGAGTATGAAGATTTATATAAGGATAAATTTTTCAAATGTAAAGATAAACGCATGAAAAATTTCACTGGATTCATTGGAGAAATAATTCCTGGTAAAGTTATCAGAGAAGAAATATTCGGAATAGCTAAAAATTCAGGACTTGCTATGTATAGAATACAATATTTTACTAAATATTATCAATTAGATGAATTAAGAGATAGATTATTAAATCCTGAAAAATATCCAAAAGAGGGAGATGATGAGGAAGAAGAGGAAGAAAAAAAATCGGTGAAATCTAAGGAAAGCAAATCTTCATCTAAATCAAAGTCATCTTCTAATTCAAGAAAATCTTCTTCATCTTCTTCAGGTTGGAAAAAATCTAAATCTTCCTTAAGTAATGAATCAAAAAAAAGCGAAGAAGAAAAAAATCAAGAAGAAGATAAAGAAGAACAAATGGATAAAGGAAATGAGGAAGAGAAAAAAGAAGAAGAAAATAATGAAGAGAAAGAAAAAAAAGAAAACGAAGAAAATAAAGAAGATGACACACCTAAAGAAGAAAGCAATAAAGCAGTAAATAATTCTCATGATAATGATAATGAAAGTAAAGAAGAAGAGAAAGCAAAAGATGAAGAAAATAACAAAGATAAACCTAAAGAAGAGGAAAATGATGTTAAGAAAAAAACTCAGGAAGAAAATAAGGAAAATGAAAAGCATAAAGGAGAAGAACAAATAAAAGACGAAGAAAATAAAGAAAATGAACCTCCTAAAGAAGAAAAGGATGAGGAAGAATCAAAAGAAGAAGAAAGAACTAAACAAGAAGAGCCTAAAAAAGAAGGTGAAGAAGAAAAAAATGAGGAAAAGCATAATGAAAATAACGAAGATAAAGAACCTGAAATAGAAAAGAAAGAACAATCTGAAGAAAAGGAAAATAAAGAAGAGAAGAAAGATGAGGAAAATAAAGAACAAGAAGAAAAGGAAAATAAAGAAGAAGAGAACAAGGAAAAAGAGGATAAGGAAGAAGATAAGGAAAATAAAGAACAAGAAGAAAAGGAAAATAAAGAGCAAGAAGAAAAGGAAAATAAAGAAGAAGAGAACAAGGAACAAGAGGATAAAGAAGAAGATAAGGAGGATGAGAATAAAGAAGAAGAAGAAAAGAAAACAGAAAAATCAGAAGAAGAAATAACAGAAGAAGATATTAAAGATAAAGAAAGAGATTCAAAATCAAAAGATAAATCAAATGATGATGATGAAGAAAAAAACCAAGATGATGAAGAAGATAATGAGAAAGAAAAAGAAAAATCCGATGATGAAGAAGCAAAGAAAGATAGTAAAAGTAATTCAGCAAAAAGCGAAGATAAGGAAAAAGAAGAAGAAGAAGAAAAAGAAAATATAATAACAGAAATAAACCCTGATTTAGAAGAAAGATCAAACGCAGTTAAATATGACGTCTCCTATAAAAATGAAAATTCTTTCATTTTTAAAATATATAGAGAAGAAAAAGATATTTTTATTTTAGAAGATCCCTCAATAAAAGATAAAAATAATGTAAGAAATCTCGTATGTAGATATGTTTTTGCTAATAATGAACCAAGAAAAAAAATTTTCCATGCGTTGATTAAAAAACAAATACAATTGAAAAACCAAGTAAAAAAGAATTGCTTCATATTGGATCAAATTAAAGATAATGTATTACCCAATCAAAATACTAGTTTTTGGATTGTTCAACGATTCAGAGATAATATGGACTTTATTAAAAAGGAGGATATTGTCATAACTATTGGATTTGATCAAAGTTAAACATTAAATATTAAATATTCTATTTAATTAGGTATTTATTATTCTTTATTCTTATTATTTGCTTTGAAAATCAATTATTAATTTAAAATTATTAAAAAAATTCTGTTTACAATTTTGATTATTTTAATTTATTATTTTAATCATTCATTAATATTTTTATACACATACAAATGGGGATTGGGGATTGGGGATTGGGGATTGGGG
>JAJNAA010012073.1:0-11078 GCA_023807345.1 Entodinium bursa | reverse complement strand
TACAATCCTCATTACAAATTATTAAAATTAAATTTTTTAAACACAAAAATAATTAAATAAATTAATTATTTTATTTAATAAAATTTTTAAATCCTAACTATCAGTAATATTCCCTATATTTTCTATAGCATATTTCATTTTTTCACAAAGAATAGTTTTAGATTCATAATTTGGTAAATCTAAAGCACATGAGCATGTATGAGCAGAAGGTAGTTGAGTATTATCTTTAAAGTTTATGACTGTTATTGAATGAGAATAACCTGATTTGGGCAATCTACTTCTACCAGTGACGAATTTTAAATATTTGAATTTATCTTCTTCTTTACAGTTTTGCAACCATTCCCAAAACCATTGAACAACTTTTTCTTCATTATTACACGAAGTATGCTTTTTAAAATCTTCTATATCAAATATAGGATCTCCACAAACTATTTCTTCTAATTGTTTCCAATTTAGTATTTGTAATAAATTTTTTCCAATTGCAGAATATAATCCATCTTTAATACATTTAATTTGATCTTTTAACTCATCAATTCTGATTGATTTAGCAAGATCAATATATTTTTTCACATTTTCCAATGTAACTTTTATTTCTTGTCCATTTTTAACTAGTTCAATGTCTTTTCCACTTGAATTTTTAATAACAAAATTTAGATCATAAGAATCGATTAAGTTTTGATCTTTTTTAGAAAGTCCTTCTTCTAATTGTTTAATGGTGTTAAAGAAGCTAAAATCAATAGTTTCATATTCTTGGAAAGTTATTTGATTTTCTAATAAGCTTTTCCAAATTATCGGATGTAAATTAAAATTGAGTGTTTCATTAGACGAAATTGATAAAACCATTAATTTACCTATAAATTCAAAAGCCTTTTTATGGTTAATATTATCACAATTTGGATTAACTATATATTTTTCTCTTAATTCCCCAATATCATTTTTATTATTTGGAGTCTTGATAAATAATTCAACATAATCAGATTGTAAATCATTGCATATATCTGATAAAATTTCTCTATAGGGTCCGCCTGCATCAATTGCTCTTTCTCCTCTTAATTGTACTCTAAATAGATTTTTCCCTTTTTCTCTTAAGAATTCTTTCCCATCAGTATCTTTAAAAATTTGGAATAATTGTCCAAATATTGATTCTTTCAATTGTATATCAGGTATTTTAGTTTCGTTATATTTGTCTTTAAAATTACTGGCTTTTAATCTATCAATATTTATATCATACATACGATTGTTATGAACACCATAGCCACGATTATTATAAGGATTGTTATAATTATCAATGTCTCCCATATTTAATAAAAGGGAATAAAAATATTGTAATCTTAAATCATCGTTTAAATAATTAATATTTTGTTCTATTATTTTTTGGAATAATCCTTCAGATTTTAAAGAATTATTTATTTTAATAAAATTCATAATCTTTTCGTCAATCAAAGCTAATCTTATTTTTAAATAAGTAAATAAAGACTTTCCTTCATTATTCTCATTATTAATGAAAAATAAATATAAATCATTTAATTCATTTTTATCTTTCAAATAAGCAATTAATTCATCATAACCAATATCCTGTATTTGAATATCTTTATTTTTCAATTTATCAAAAACATTTATTATATCTTTGATATTTTTATCCGTTAGTGAATTAAATAATTCTATGAATTTATTAAGAGCATCAGAATTATATATTTTTTGTATTTTTTCTAGATTATGCTCTTCCACTTTGTTGGATGTAATAGCACTATATTTTATTATTATATTTATTTTATTATCACTAGTATCTTTTACTTCATTTTTTTTTGAAATTTCTTCAAATAGAATATTCTCATTGATACATAAACAATAAGTTCGATTTTCTCCTATCAAAATTTTTACAGGAATAATTCTTGAATTATTTTCCTCTTTATTCTCAATATTTAATTCTTTAAGCTTAAAAAGTTTTTCTTCAGGGGCAAAATCAGAAGTTTCTAATGAAAATAACTTTGAAATATAATTTCCACTTTCCAATGACCTACCTATGACCAATAAATTATTATAATTCAAAAATATTTTATCCACTAAAATTGAAGCATATTTACCTTTATTAACTAATAAAGGTGATTCAATTAATACATTTCTAACAAATCCCCATACAAATAATTTTCCACACGAAGTTATTGCCGCAGAAAATTGGTTACATGTATTTATAAATTTAAAATCTAAATCTTCATCAAATTGGCATTTGGTCAATTCTTTGACAGTATTAACAAGAAAACCACTATAATTGTTCCTTTGATTAATTCCTAATTGATAATTAAAATTGGTTCCTTTGGCATATAGGACTCCTTTATTTTTATTATTCTCAAGTAGACATATCACATATCCTTCCCCACATACACATTGTAAGAATTTTTTGGTATTTTTTGGTTGTGATATCTTCTTAAAATTTTGTCCTTTATTTTCATATAAATTTCCATTTTCTCCAATTGCATAACATTCTCTATTGTTCGCAGATATATTAACTATTTTGATACCCTGTATAGATATAGGATTTTCGATTTTTTCTTTTTCTTTATCATTTAGCCAAGCATATTTTTTTCTTTTTTCATCGACAATAAATAAATCTCCTTTTTCATTAAATACAAAAGAAGAATTATTTCCTGTTCCATTAATGAAGTTGATTATTTTATTATCTTTTTGATTTATAGCTTGTATTTTTTTATTTATATTATATTTTTGTTTTATTGAATCACTTGAATTATTTTGCTCAATGATATTATAGACTTGATTATCTTCTTCTGATAATAATAAATATTTATTTCCATCATAACCAATATTCCATGAATATTTAGGTATATTTTCATATTTCATTATATTCATATTACTATCGTCATATTTCAGATTTGATTGTTTTGATGTATTGTCAAAAGAATAAAGGTATGTATTAATATTTTTTTGTGGAATCAAATATATATTATTATTTACTCTTAGATGATATTTATAATATTTTAGGTCATTTAGATCAACGATATCTTGATAATAATATTTTTTTGAATTTTCATCTAAACTACAAATAACTATTTTATTACAATTATAAATAGTATTTTTGAAGTTTTCAAATGTTACATCATATATATCAGATTTGGCTTTAAATTTATATTCATTAATATGATTTACAATCAATTCAAGGTCAGAATCATATTTTATACTAATTTCTTCATCTTTTAATACCATTAAATCTTTCATATAATAGTTAAATAATGCATTCTCTTTATAATCATTTTTATTACTATTGTTTTCCATTGTAAGTATTTTATAGTTACAATAATATTTAAATAAATTATTTTTATTGTTAATTATATAATCAAGAAACTTTTGTTTTTTTCGCCTTAATAATAAAATTAAACAAATATCCAAATATTTGAATAAAAATTCAATTATAGAAGCTATTTCCTTCGTCATTATTTTTCTTGAATTATTTCTTCTTAAAAAACCACGTTCCCTTTCAGAATTATTAATAGGAAAATAATCATCTAAATTTATCTTCATTAATTCTTTAATTCCTTCATCAAAATCATTTGGAATATCAATAATTTCAATTATTTCATTTTCATTGCCTAATAATTTGTTACTATAATAATTATATAAAATTTTTATCACTTTAGATAATAAGAAAGTTCCTAAATTTTCTTTTGAGTATATTTGATTATTATATGGACTATTATTTTGATTAGATAAACTAGGTAATATTTTATTAATAATATTAAAATAATATTTGATGAAATATTGATTATTATTCTTTTTTGTGTTTATATCAATTAAATATAATAATTTATCATATAATATATTCGGATTTAAATATGATATCTCAAATAATTTTTTTTCATCATTTAAATTAGTAAGTTTGAATTCTGATAATAAATTTGAAGTATTTGTTATTTGTTGTTTATCATTTAATTTATCTATTTGTTCAAAGAAATACAACATCCATTTATTACTTGATATTTCATTTTCATTTGATAATTTATTAAAGTAGTATAAAAGGTTTTCCCTTAATAACTCATTAATTATATTATTTTCAATGTTAAAATAATATTCAAAGCATAAAACTTCATAAATATAAGAAATATTTTTAATATCCTTATATATTTTATCCAAATCAAGTAGTTTAATACAATCTTGACTTAGAATATCAAAAATAATTCTTTTACTTAATTTAATATTCAATATACTGAATAAATTATTTGTTTCATCTTTTAAATCATTGAATAATTTATTACGACTAATATCGTATTTTGTCAACTTTTCTTCTTTCTTTTTTTGGTCTTTATTTTCTAAATATTTTCTTATATTTTGTATTTCCTCTAATTCTTCAATACCATGGGCAAAATTACATCTATCATAATAATTACAATATCCTTCCTTTGAATAATTCTTACATATTCTAGTTTTATATAAGGAATTATCCTTTATTTTATTTAATTTATTTGTTGGCATTGTATTAATTATTTTTTCAATAGGATCAATATTTTGAACTTCTGGCTTTGTATTATTCTGCTTTAGTTTAAATATTGTGAATATATTATTATCTTCTCTAATTGCTTCTGGGTAATATTTATAAAAATAGATAAATTTTGCTCCGTTTCCTTTCACGAAAAAATCAATAATTTTTTTGAAAATATTTTTTTCTATCTTAAAAATAGGAATTTTATTTTCATTTATAAAATTAACTAAACTATTTTTATTTATATCATCATTTATTGAATTTACTATAATAACTTTAATTTTATTAATATTTATTTCTATTATCCTAGATATCTCAGATAAATCCAAAGTTTTTGTAAATAATATTGAATTATCATTAATAATTTCATATCTAAGATCATTGTCGGATATTTTAAATGATAAATTAGATAATTTATAAGCCTCGGCATATATTTTTTTTATATTTTCATCATTTTCATTATCATCATCTATATCAATTGGATTAATTAAATCTATTTTTAATTTTTTATTTACGTATTCAAGATCCCTATTTATTCTTAAAGAATTATTTTTAATTATGTAGTTAAATAAAGAATATATAGATTTATTATTATCTTCTTCTTCCCCTTTATATATATTCTTGATTTTGTCAAATCGGAAAAATTTATTTAGCGTACTTTCTATATATTCAAGTGACATGAATGGATAATTATTTTCTTCCAATTTATTTCTTTCATAAAATTTAAAAAATATTTCAAAAATCTCAATTAAATCCTCTTTATTCGCATATTTTATTAACTTTGATAATATTTTCAAAATTAAGTATATTCCTTTTTCATTCAATTTATCTTCAATTAATTCTTTCTTTATAGTTTTGATTATTAATTTTGAATTATTTTTAAAAAATAATTTTTTATATTCACTTTCACTATTTATAATTTCTAATTCTAAAATATCTTTGATTTCAAAATTTGAAATATTATAAAACTCTAGCTGTTCGAAATCCTCCATAATAACAAAAGCATATTTGTATTTATTTTTTTCATTGGTTGAATCATAAAGATAAGAAGATTTATCAAATTTATAAATTAAATTATTATTATAATTATAATCATAATAATAATTATTCTGAGGATTAGAATCAAATTTAAATTTATCTTCTAAAAAGCAAATTATTTTCCCTGTTTTTTTTGATTTATCAATCATTGAATTAAATAAAGCTTTATTTTTTAAAATAACTGGATTTTTGGATTGAAAGATAAATTGATTTCCACTTGCATAAATAAAGTTATCTCCAAATAGTAATATTTCTAAAATATTTTTAACATTAATCAAATTTTGAATATTTAAATCTTCGTTTTGTAATTCAAGTATTTTATTTATACAAATTAATAATAAATCTACATAGTTTTTATGAATAATGAATTCTAAATTTTTATTGCTATCATTTAATTCCTTCAAAATTTTTTCATATAAATAAATAACTGGATTTTGGATAATTACATTCTTATTTTCATAGTTTTGTATAATACTTGATAAATCATCTAAATTATCTTCTTTAATATTTTTAATAATTTGGCATAACAATTTTATCATTATTAATCTAGTATTTTTTTTAATTTGTAAAGTATTATCAAAAGAAAACTTAATAATTCTATTGATAGCATTAGGATATATTTTAAATATAAAATTTAAAAGAATATCAGAATCAATTAGTATCTTATAAAAAAATAAAATTAATTCATCAAAATATGTACATTCAGGGGTAATATCAATAAAATAAGAAATTATTTTTTCTAATATTTTTACGAAATCAATTTCGGATATGCTTGATTGATTTCTTTCAAGTGACAATTTATTTCCTTCATTCTCTTTTTCTTTTTTATATTTTAAAAGATCTTTTATTATACCTATTACTTGATATACTAATATTTTAAAAACTTCAAATTTACTTTCCATATTTTTTTTCTCATTAAAATACTTAACATTATAAATATTATAACTTTCCATATTAAATAAATAGTCTTTAATATTTTTTGGTTTGTCAGTTTTAATTTCCTCAAAAACTTTCATTATGTCCAAAAGAACGGGAAAATTTCTTTTTTTAATTTTCCAAATTAAACTTTCAGTTAAAGAAATTTTGGTGAGGAAGGAATAATTATTTTGATTGTTTGTTAATTTATAAGATAAAATATTCAAAAATAAATGAAATTGTTGCTTTAACTTCTCTATATCAAAGTAATCAGCCCCATATGTATTATCAAAAATGGAATTTAATATATTATTCATTTGATCCACTTTTTTATTTATAAAATTCAATACCAGTAATATGTTTTCTTCATTGGTTAAATATAATAATAAATTATTGATTATTCCCAATTCAATTAATTTTATTTGAGCTCTAATATTTTGAGTAAGGGAAAATTGTATGATATTATCAATTCCAAGATTAGAAGTATCAATTAATTCTAATAAATTTTTAATTATGGATGTATTAGGTTTTATAGTATAATCATCACAAGGAATTATACTATTATATAAAAAATCTATTTTTTCTAAATTATCTTCGAAAAACTTTTTGTTTTCTTCATCAAAATTTGAATCATTAAAATACCTTTTTTGGTTATGATATATACTTTTTATATTTAAACTTTCTTCATAAAATGAATAAAATAAAGAATAATTATCTAATGAGTGAATTTGAACGATTTTATTTTTAATATCTTCTATATCGTTTATCTTTAATTTTTCCACTTTTTTTAATAAAGAATTTAAATTTTCAAAACAATTATAATATTTTACTCCAAATAAAAATATTTTATTAATTAATGGATTTAAATCATCATTTTTACTTATTTGTTTCGAAATATTATTTGTATTTGATAAATCATAATTGAAAATTTGGAATAATTTATCATAATTTTTTACATTAAATAAATTAATATATTGTCCATTGTATAAAGAAATTTGTTTCATTCTTTCTTCATAAGTCTTTTGGAAATCAAATATATTTTGACTTATTTCCTTGTTTATTTTATTGAAATTGGTGATTAGTTCATTATTTAATATTTCTAAATCTTCGATGTTATCTAAAGGTTTATTTAATTGAAAAGATGATATAAAATTATTTTTTTTAAGTTTATGCTTAGGAATTGATATAAATTTAAATATTTCACTTTGAAATATTTTTTTATGAGTTTTAATTATATTATCGTCATTATATTTTTCTATTTGAGAATTAATATCTTCGAATAAATATAGTAAATAATGTATAATTGATTTCTCAATTAATGATATTATTTTATGATCTTTATTATTTTTATATTCACGAAACAGTTTTTCATTTTTTAAAGGAATTATATTTATTTTTATATTGTTTTTACTTATATTTCTAATCCTGATTTGAGAATCTATAGTTATTTCTGAAACATTGTGATAAACATGGTCATTTTCAGGGAATAATTGCACTTGGGAAATTTCTTTGCTAGAGTTAGTTACTTTGATTTTAAAAGAATTATTTAATTCTTTATAGTCTTTATTCAATAAAAGATTAGTTTTAAAAATTATATCTTTACATTCTTTCAATTTAATTCCACGTACAACAAAATTTCTTGAATGATTTGTAATTTCAATAATATTATTCATATCAAAGAAAAGATTGGGATCAAAACTATTTTTGTCGATCATTAATACCATTTTATATAATGCTATTATATATTCTTTTTGTTTCAAAAATATTTTATTAGCATTAAGATATTCAATTATGAAAAAAAAGGAACGAAAAATAAAACTATTATAAAGAAAAGCATATTTTTCTAAAAGCTTATTTTCTTTATTCAACTTTTTTTGGTATAAATCAAATAGTGTTTGAATATTTTCTAATAAATGAGGCATTAAATTTATTAATTCTTCTTGAATGTTTTTACCTCCTTTAAATAAAGATTCTGAAGCATTAATCATTAATTTTTTGCATAAATGATAATATGATAAATCAAAACTTTCTGTTTGTAAGATATCTATCAAATAATTTTTTTCTAATTTAATTATGTATTCAAATAATTCTTTTTGATTTTCCTTTTTATTTTGTTTTAATAATAACTCTATTAATAAAAACTTTGATTTATTATTAATATTTTTAAACTCTTTATCTAAAGCAAATTTTACTTCATCAATTTCAATCATTCTATTATCTTTAATATAAGATATTATCTCTATTACTTCATTTAGTATTTTATTTAATAATTTATTTTCTTTGGAATTGATTATATTTAAAATCCATTTCTTTAAATATGGAATTATTTTCACAATTGTTTCTTCTTTCAAAATTTTTGTATTATATAAAGAGCATATTACTTGTTTTAAAATAATAACATAATTTAATTTGATATTATCATTAGTATTATTTTCAACTATATTATCTATTATAAACGTTATATAATTTGGAGAAAAGTTACAACAAAGCGAAAAAGGATATTTTATTAAAATTTTTTGTTTTTCTTCATTAATTAATTCAAAGTTGCCACATAAATTTAACAATGAAGAATATTCTTGAATCAAATATTCATATATATCATCTGAATAGTTATAATTTAATATATTTGTTTTAAAAGGTAATAATAAAATTCCCTTATCAATTAAATCATTAAAATCCTTTGAAGTGCTATTATAATATAATTTATTTTCTGTATTAATTTTAGTAAGAATAAACCTGCCATCATTATACGTTATTTTTATTGAATCTAGATTTAAAGATTTTTCACCCATATCATATACATTTAATATATAGTCATTATTTTTATTCATAAGTAACTTAGCCACAAAAGTCTTTTGATCATTTTTATCATTTATAAAGAATATATTATTAATACATAAAGAATTGTTCATTATATATGAAGATAAGTTTTCTATTTCTTTATAGAACATTAAATCATTTTCAAATAATCTAAAAGAACAATTAATATATCTTTGATAATCCAATTTAAAGTTTTTTTTAATAAGTAAAATTTCATTTTTATATGAATCACAATATAAATTCTTGTTATCAGTAAATAAACTTCTAGGAATAAAAGAATTTTTAAATTCTATTTCATTTTCTTTTTCAAGATTCATTGAATATTTATTATATACTTTATATCTCAAAGAATATTTGTTAGAATTTTCAACTATATAAAATATATAAATAAATTCTTTTTTGATTGAAATATTAATGTCTAAGATTACTATATTATCATTTTTTTCTTCTTCTTCTTCTTCATTAAATAGATTAATCGTACCTAAATCAGTTATATTTTGAGTTGTTAAATCGATTATGTAATAAAAATAATAATTATTTATACTATTAGCTTTTGATTTACTTTGTGAACCTATAAATAATAAGAGAAAGTCATCATAATTTAAAGTCCTATAATCATTTAAATTTAAGTCAATTTCAAAAATATTTTCAGTTTTTCCTACTATTCCTTGGTCAATTAAAGGTTTTCTTAAATCTTTAATCAGGATTTTTTGAAGATTTTTATTTAGCATATTAAAATCAAGGCAATTATTAGGAATAAATTGTATTATATCTTTGATTAAATTTAATTGTGAAGAATCCAATATATCTTTATATTGTTTTAAAAATTGGATGATATAAAAAAATAATTTTGTTGAATTAAAACTTTTTAATATTTCTATACATACTTGACAAAAGCCCGTTAAACTTTTTTTATTTTTTTTAGCAATAAATCTATTTTCTATTGTCTTTAAAATAGAAATTAAATTTTTTTCAATAAAATTAAAATGAACAAATCCTAAAGATTCCATATCGATACAATTATTTGTAAAAATATCCTTTAATTCATTCAAATAGATTATTAATTTATCTTCATCTAATTCCTGTTGTGAATATATATAAAAGCATTCATCCATTTTTGTTCCTATTAAATTCGCATTAATTATTTTTTTCTGAATTTGCTCATTATCTTTGACTTGACTCGTTTTTAAACAAAAATTGTTATTAAAATCACCAAGCTTACTTATTTTCATTGGAGAATTTGAATCTGAACTAGAAATGGATAAAATCCGCTTGAATCTTTCTTTTTGAGCGAGTATGAAATTTTCACTTTCTAAATCTTTATGAAAATCATATTTAATTTCTTCTTGTAAAATACTTTTATAATGCTTCAATGATTCAGGGGAAGAAAAATAATAAACTAAATCTTCTTTTAAATTATTTAAATTTCTTTTATTAAAATCGGCTAAAGAAAATTGATTTTGATTAGCATCTTCGTCATTAAGGACTTGGGGTGTAAATAATAAATCTTCTAAAGAATTGGAATCAATATGAGTTTCATGCGGTTCTTGAATTACTAATCTATTTTCTAGCATAGGTTGACTGATTTCATAATGATAATAGTTATCAAATTCATCAGAATAAGCATCTTCATAATCATAATCATTTTGATATCTTACAGGTGCAAATCTTCTAGCACCGATATTTAAAACATTCATTTATAAATGTAATTTTTAATTTTTATTATTTATATATTAATTAAAAAAAATAGAAATTTGTTAAAATATAGAAATTGAAACGGGATTGGGGATTGGGGATTGGGTATTGGGGATTGGGG
>JAJNAA010012072.1:0-11098 GCA_023807345.1 Entodinium bursa | reverse complement strand
CCCAATCCCCAATCCCCAATCCCCAATCCCCAATACCCAATCCCCATATTTTGAAAAATTTTTTACTATAAGTTAAAATAATGAAAATAAAAAAATTTAATTTATAATTTAAATTAAATTCCAAAAAAAATGTCGTCATCTTCTTTAACTGATTTTGAAATAGGCAAAACTTTAGGAAAAGGTTCTTTCGGAATGGTTTGTCTCGTTAAAAGAAAATACGATGGGAAAACATATGCTATGAAAAGAATAAAGATAGTTCAATTATCTGAAAAAGACAAAGAAAATGCTTTAAATGAAATTCGAATTTTAGCGTCATTATCTCACAAAAATATTATCGGATATAAAGATGCTTTTTTTGACCAGAAAAGCAAGACATTAAATATCGTAATGGAATTTGCAGATGATGGAGATATTTCAACAAAAATAAAATACAATTTAAAACACAAATTACATTTCGAAGAAAATACAATATGGAAATACCTTATACAAATATTAGAAGGTCTTAATTATTTACACGAGAAAAAAATAATACATCGTGATTTAAAAAGTGCTAATATATTTTTAATGAAAGATACAACGATTAAAATAGGAGATTTAAACGTTTCGAAATATAACAAGTTGGGAATGGCCTATACACAAACGGGAACACCTTATTATGCCTCTCCTGAAATTTGGTTGGATCAACCTTATGATTATAAAAGTGATATATGGTCTTTGGGATGTATATTATATGAAATATGTCAATTAAAGCCTCCTTTTAGAGGCACTTCTTTAAAAAATTTGTGTTTTAATATTCAAAAAGGATTATATAATCCCATTCCTGATTATTACAGTGATGATATGAAAAAAGTTATTGGAATGATGTTACAAAAAGACCCGAATTTAAGACCAAGTACTGGACAAATTTTAGAATGTGATATAATCAAAAGAAAAATTAATGAATTAAGAATAAGAATGATGTATGGAGGACTTGAAGAAAAACAAGGATTAATTGCGACTATTAAAATACCGAGAAACTTAGGAGAAATTAATAAAAATTTACCAATGAATAAATATAATAATAAACAAATAAATGAAGAAATGTTAATGGAAGATGAATATGAAACTACTAAAAGAAAAAATGGTTTCTTAAATGAACAGGATAAGGAAGAAATGAAAAATATGTTTGGAAATAATAATAAAAGTAATAATTATTATAATATAAATAATAATTATGATATAAATATTAATAATATTAATTATAGGAATAATCCTAATGAAAATAATAATAGTATGAATTATCAAATTAATAAAGCATATGAATATAATAATAATAATTATTGCTATAACAATAATAAAAATATTATTAAATATAATAATTATAATGATATGATTCCATATGATAAAAATATTAAAAATAATATTTATATTAACATACCTAATAATGATATGAGCTCAATGAATATATATAATCAAAATATTCCTTTTAATAATGATAATTATAATATCAATTCGCATAATATAAGTAATCAAAATAATAATAAAATACCAATAATTAACAATAATTATATTAATAATAGTAATAATAATTATAATATTAATTATAATAATATTAATAATAACAATGATTATTCATTTGATAAAAATATGAACATCAATAAAAAATATTCTAAAAATTCAAAAAAGGCTTCTTTATTAAATAAAAATAATTCATCAAATAAAAAGTTGAAAAATAATTTAAATATTAAAACAAATAAAAGCCATCAAGTAAAAACCCCTTCAAATATTTCAAAAATAAATATAAATAGAAATCCAAATATCCAAAGGCAGAATACAAGGCCTTCTACTGTTAATTCTAACCGAAATAATTATAATTATAACAAAAAACTAAATAAACCAAATATTAATAATGAAAAAGAAAATTACAATTATTTAAACCAAAATAAATATAAATATAGTCACGAAAATAAAAAAGAAATAAATAACACGCAGAATAAAATTAATGATTCCAAAATAAATCAAAAAAGAAAAAGAGCAATGAGTTGTAGTAATAAAAAAGTATTATCAAAAAATAATATAACAAATAATAGAATTAATAACCAAATAAATATCAAAAAAAATAATTATTGTTATATAAAAAGCAATGAAAAGCAAAATATGGGAAATATTAATTACAATAATAATGCCTACAATAAAATGCATAAAAATCATTATGATTCAAATATTGAAATAAATCGCTTAAATAAAAATAATAATAATTATATGAATAATTGCAAAAAAAATAGTTACGTAAAACAAAAAATAAATCATAATAAAAGCAATAGAGCCTGTACTCCAAATCCTCAAAAAATACGCAAAAATGAATCAAATGTTAAAAAATATAAAAATAATATAGAAATAAAAAAAAGAAATAATAATAATATAATTATAGAAAAATACAATTATCAACCAAAGAAAAAAAGTCAAAACGAAATAAATAATAATATAATTAATAATAATCAAAATCAAAAAAGGAATAATTATAATATTGCAAAAAATAAGATGAATAGTAACAAAAAAAAATCAAATAACAAAAGCAATAATGTTTATAATTATAGAAATTATGTCAAAAATGCAAGTACTAATATATATTAATTAATTAAAATATTTATTATATTTAAATATCATTTATTTATTATATATTTATTATTTATTATTATTATTATTAAAATAAAATAAAAATATTTTTAAGTTTAAATTAAATTTATTTAATCAGAATTAATACTATCACTTTCTAAATAAAAGAAAGTCATATTCATTAATTCCATCCAATATATCAAGATTTTACTGAGTACAAATAAAAAAATTGCAAAGGCCAAAAATAGAAAAGCGATGCTTATATTATCATCCTCAATATTTTCTGATAAAAAAGATATTAATAAAAGATTGAACAATAAAAATAATAAACGTAATGTATGATATAAAATTGGAGTTTTATTCCATTTTATTGGCTTCGTTATTTTTATTTTTGATATGAAATTATTCATAAGTAAATTATTATTATTAATATTACTATCTTCATCTGAAGAAAAATTAAAATCTTTCCAGTTTCTTTTATTTAATTTAAATGTTATTTTAAATTCATATTTAATTCCGCATATAGGAATTATTAAACACAGAAAAAACAATAAAAAAGTGAAATATCGACTATATATTTTTGAATATATAGATATAATAATTAATAAAAATAAAAGCGAAGTTAATATATTGTCATTAATATAATCAATAAAATTGAACAACTGTAAAGCATTATTATGATTTATATTAATAACAAAAAAAATAAAATAATAACAAGAAAACGACAAGAAAAACCCTGATATTATTTTATTTCCTAAAATAAAATTATTATTTATAAAAGCTAAATAATTTGCTACTAAAAATAATAAAATTAATATTATTATCACAAATAAAACAGCTATTTTTTTATAAATAATTTTATTGTCTTTTGTTAAAGTTATATGACCGAATACTAAAAAGAAAAAAATGAAAAGAAAAAATTGAAAAAAAATATTTTGATTGAAATATATTCTTATCGGCATTAATATATAAAAAATAAACTGAGGAATAAATAAAGCATAAAATAATATTACTGTTTGATATATATTTCCTAAATTATATAGGATAATTATTATTAAAAGATAAAATCTATTATTAATTAGATATAAAAGAATTTTATTATTAAAAATAATAAAAGGTTTTAATGTCAATGATGAATTATTTAATGAAAAATATATTACTATTATTGTTAATATTAATACTACCAAAAAAATTAAACGATTTTTTCCTACATTTTCTTTTTTCTTTTTTGGTTTAATAATCATTTTTTAATTTAAAATAATTAAATAATTATTAAAAATTAAATTATATTTAAACATACAAAAAAAAATAAATTTAAAAAGCAATTTTTTATATATATAAATATAATAAAAATTTTCATAATTTTTTTTAAAATAAATTTTAGTTCATTCTTGGCTATTCTTAGTTTGATTAAAGGAATTATAAATATTATTATTATTCACTTCTTCTTCAAATTTTTGAAAAAAATATAATTTTAAAGTAAAGACCAATCCAGCTTGACAAGCAATAATTAATAAAATAATAATAACTCTCAATTTATCAACATATTTTCCTAATTCTCTCCAATAATTCACAATAATAAAACTAGTACTTTGCAAAAATCCATAAGATAAAACGATCCATTGAGTTACGACATAACCACTAGCGCATAATAAAATAACAGGAATAAAAACAGTATAAGAATAGCCATAAACACACAAGGCAGTAATATAAGAATTTTTCGCACCAAAACATCGCATAATTATTACTATAAAAAGAGGGGTAATAAAGCCTATACCATAAATTACACTTGCTGCTATTGGAACAAATGTTTGAAAAAAGCTGGAAACTTTTGAACCTTGAAAAATTCGGGAAAGACTACCTGATGCTGATAAAATGAATATTAAACAGGTATATATCCAAAATGGACCGTATAAATCAGGATTTTCAGTTGATATATCATAAAATTTAAGATTAAAAGGTATCAAGGAAAAACAAATCCGGAGAAGAACTTGATTTGTTGTTACTTGGAAATAAGGCTGAAGGTAACTTTATTGAAAAGAAATTAAATAATAATTAATAAACTTACTTTAAGCAAAAAAAAATTTTCTCAATATAACTTTTGGAAACATATTCAGTAGTTTGATCTATGACATTCTCTGCCTAAAAAAGAGAAAAATAAAAATAAAATTTTATATCATTAATTACAATTTTATTCCTTATTGCCTTTCCTAAATCATCTTCCTGTTTTTCATTTTCATTATTTTTCTCAGAAGAAAACATATTTTTATATAATTTATATTTTTAAATTTTAATTATGGATCAAAAAATTATGGAAACTCTCAATAAAAAATTAGAGGCTCAAAATAAGAACATTCAAGAAATAATTGATCAAGAAAAACTTTCCCAAGAAGACCTTTCCCGTCAAATAAATGAAGAAATGAATAATTTAATTCAGAATATAAAAAAACTTAATAGCATAAATCCTCAAAAAATAAATAATCCTATATTATATGGTCTTTCTCGTAAAATTTCTGAATTTAATAATAAAATAGCCCAAAACACTGAAAAAATAAGAAAAAATAAGGAAGAAATTCCTGAAATTCTTAGGAAAAAAAAGGAAAGTGAAGACTTTTTTAATAAATTTATGGGAGAAAAAAAAGTTTGGCTGGATAGACTCTCAGAAAAAAAAATGCAAAAAATTGCTTTTGAAAAAAGCTTCAAATATTTTTATGAAGCAAAAACAATAAAATTATTATTAGAAGGAATTTTATTACAAAAAGCTGAAGATGAAATAGAAAAAGATTTATCGCAAAAAGGAGCACCACTGGGTTGGGATATTATGAACATAGAAAAATATGAACAAGAAAGGAAAAAAAAAGAATTTGAAAAAAATTTAGAATTGGCAAAAATAACAAATGATCTTGAAGCTATTAATAAAGAAAAAGAATTTAAGGAACAAATGGATTTAGAAGAAAATGGAATAAAAAAGAAAAGAAATGAATTCAGAAAAGAATGGCAAGAAATTTGGGGAGAAATATGGGTTCCTAATATTCCTTATAATGGCGAACAAGATTTAGTTTCAAAAAGACAATTAGTGCAAAGAGTTATAATGGATGTGACTTTTAATTTATTCAAAACAAAAATGTTTGATATATGGAAATTTAAAAATGTATTAAATAATACAGATCAATATATAATTCTCGAGAAAATAAAAAAATATTTGAATGAGGCAAATGATTCAAATGATTTTAATATTAATATAAATATAATAAATTCCCGCAAAGATGAAGATGCCTTTCAAAAGCTAACAAATGTAATAGAAAACATAAGAAGAGAAGAAGAAATAATTTATTGTGATTTAACACCTGCAAAAAAAAAATTAGAAAATATTAAAAAATCAAAAGGGAATATAAATAATGACATATATGATAAAATAACAAATTTAGTAAATACAATTGAAGAATTTCAAAAAAAGGCAGAAAAAGAACCAACAGTATTATTAAAAAGAGAAGTAGAAGAAATAAATATTTTAATTAAGGAACTTCCGGATGATAATGATAAAAAATTATTTCAAGATAATATCAAAGATGAAAGTAGATTATATGACGTATTTTTACCTCTAACAACTTTGTTAATGATTATTACTTATTTATCTGTAGGAAAAAAAAGAGCATCAAATTATGAAAAAAAATTGCAGGAAATTAATGAAGAGAATGAGAAATTAGAATTAGAGATTGAAGAAATAAAAGGGAAATTAAATACTTTAGAAGAATTAAATGAACAATTTAAAGGGGATGATGAAAAAGAAGAATTAATTTCAGAAGATAAAGATTCCTTAGATCAACTAGCTCAATTATTTATTTCTCAACAAGATGATATTTGTAAGCAAAATAATCAATTATTTGATGATATTAAAAGTAATTTAGTTCAGCCTGAAATTTAAATTATTTATTTAACATGAAATAATATGTTTAAATTCATAAAATTCTTTAAAATATTTACAAAATATAAATATTAAATTTTATGAATTGTAATAAGGACTAAAATTCATACAAATTAAGATGGCTAAAGATAAACTAAACATTATAAAAATAAAAAATATAATGAAAATAATTTTAATATTGATATTAGGTCTATTTTTTTTTATGTTTAATTTTAACATGTTGATTCAATGCACCTTCAGTTGCATATTTTTTATTACAGCTTTCGCATTTATAATTACAAATAATTTGATTTTTTTTTCTTCTTATTCTTTTTCTATTTATATACATATTACTTTGAAAATTTAATAATTCTTTATTAATCATATTATTACTATAATTAATATAATTCAAATTATTTTCGTTTTCTATTATATTTTTTTCCCTTTTATGTTCTAATTGAATTAAATATTTATGCATTTCATTTTTTTTATTTGTTAAATCGTGTAATTTAAATTTTAATAGACTATTTTCTTCAGATATTTTTAAATAATCATTAAAAAATTTTTTATTTCTTTCTTTTAAAGCTTCTATTTCCTTTTCCGAAAGACTATCAGGAAGTGATATATTTTCCGGAAAATAATTATCATTTGCTTCAAATAAATTAATATTTAACATTTTTATAGAAATAGGCTTTATTACTTCATGAGATTGAGTTGAATTTGTGTTATTATTTACATTTGATTCTTTCATAAAAGATAAATTTATTTTAATATGTGTAGTTTAAATCTAATAATTAAATCATTAATATATTAAAATAAATTAAATTTAACTTAAAAATTAATTAAACAAAATTACGCCAAATAATTTAAATTTTTATATTTATATATAATATATAATAAAAAATAAATTTCCAAAAAATATAAAATAAATGAATACCCAGCTCCAAAATCAAATAATGACTTTGTCTTCCCTCGATTCAGACTTAATCTTCGACTTAGATCATATAATAATGAATTATCTCAAATTTAATTCATTCAACGTGAATTGCTTTTCAGAAACAACAATTCAAATCCCAGAAGAAATAAAATCTTTTAAAAATAGGAATATTTCTTCTCAAGAAATTCAATCTCATACTGCTTTTGCTTCTAATTATTTTACACTTTTATCTAAGCAGGAGAATATAATAGATATTATAGCTCCTATTATTTCTAATTTTCCAAATTCTGATTTCGGTCTTTTCCTTGCTATTATTTTAGGAAAACATATAATAAATTGCGCTCAAATTTTGGATAATTCCAAAGAAAAATTCGAGAAATATAAAAATCATTTGTTAAATATATACCATTGCATACTTCAAGGAAATAAGAAACAAAAAATATTAGAACATATTTGTTCTTCAATAACTATTCTTATTGTTATAGGCATTAACGGTAATTGGACAAATGGATTAGAACAATTAATAGATGCTGCTAAAAGTACTAATGAAAATAATCTTGGAAACATTTTAATGACTTCATTAATAATATCTAATATTAATGAAACATTTGAAAAATTAAAGGATAAAATATCAATCAAAGAAGCTGAAACTATCAGAGCTTATATAAAAGGATATTCCAATATCATTAAGGAATTTGTTTCTTTTTTGATAAAAGCTGCTTTTAATGGACCAAAAGAAAATTTTGTGAATACACAATTATTTAAGGCTTTTATAGGAATTATTCAATCATTGAAATATTTTAATATAAATATAATAAAAATTCATGGATTTTTAGATTTTCTTATAAATTGCATTTCTTTTATGGATGTGAATCAAGAATTAGTAAATCAAATATGTGATATATTCGACTTTACTTTTAGTGATAAAAATAATTATGGATTGTATTTTGAAAGTAAATCCCAATTTAAAATGAATTATTTCATAGAATTTTTAAAAGCAGTGAATAATCATGTTGATTTTCCCGAAATAAAAAAATGTATAGAATTAATAATGAACGTCAAGAATTATTATTCAAATAAGGATATGAAAGAAATAAAAGAAAATGATAAAGATGTTCAAATATTATTCGCTTCATGTAATATATTTAGTAGTTTATGTGATAATTTTTCTTATGTATTTTTCTTGCCAGAAATTGATATAATAGTTCAAGATATTTATTATTATTTCATCAGTTTACCTATTTATTCAATAAGCCAAATATTGCTTAATTCACTTAAGCAAATCATGCAATACGTTCATTTCGGTTATAATTTCGATAACTTCAATGAGAATGATAAAATTTCTAAGAAAAATAATTTTAATATTTTTTTATACAAAATTCATAATAGTGTTTTCCAGAATATGAAATTATCAAGCATTAATGAGTATAATAACATAGAATTGAAAAATCAGAATGAAAAAAGTATAACAAGATGGGATAAATATATTAATGAAATATTAAAAGAAGGAATTAACGATGATGAAAAAATTAATTATATTATTAACGCTAGTGAATTTTATGAAAATATTTATGAAATAATTAATGATTTATATGGAATCAAAGATTTCTTTGATAAAATGTGTCAATATTTGATGTCTTGTATAAAAGATGATGAATATGATTTATTGACTATAGATTGCATTTTCATTGTTTTTAATAAAATTAGTATTTTGCTTATGAATACTTTACCAGATAGTATTTTCAATATTATAGATTTCATTTTATCAAGAAAAAATGTGACATTATTAAATAATAAAAGATTTGCTTTACAGTTTGTTCTTCTATTGTATAATATGATGACACTTATTTGCAAAAATAAAAAATATATTTATTTATTGACAGAAAAATTCCTTGAACAAAATTATGCTCAAGATAAAATGAATTTAATAATAATTAATTTCATATATAGATTAATCATTACTGCTTATCAGACTTATAAAAATAATATCAATAATACGAATAAAGATACCATTTCTGAAGAAGATAAAAATTATTTGACAAATGTGTTTAATATCTTAAGTCAAAAATTATTAGGAGATATTGTCCAAATGAGCGACAATTATTTACTTAAATTAATTGATTCTCTTTTTGCTTCTTGTTTTTACAATACTTGTTTAGGATTGTTTTCTATAGATGTTATATTTAATATTGCAGAAAAATTATTCAAAGATGCTGATCAAATATATAATTCGAAAAAAATAAAAGGAAATGTGACTATAAAAGAATTATATATTAAATATATCTATATTCTTTTTTCTATAGTTAAAAATATTGGAAATGAAAATTCTTCTATTTTAAGCAAATTATTAAACAAAAGAGACCCAAATATAAGCGAAGATAATAACATTTCATACTTCATTAATATGGAAAATAATATAAATTACATAATAAATGATTGCAGTATAAAGGGCCAAAATTCAGATAACAATATTATTGATTCAATAATTCTTCTTTATAATTCGATCTTAAAGCATTTAAAAGAAAATACATCTTTATTTGTGAATGATTTCCTGAAAATAATAAATAATATTCATAATAATAACCAAGAAAATATAAAAATATTTGAATTAACTGTGTCTTTATATAAAAATATATTTACTTATTGTAATACATCTCCTTATAATATTCAATTCATCAACGATTGTTTCGATATTATCAATATAATGAATTCAAAATATAATTATGCTAAAAATGATAACGATAAAATATTTTTATCGACAAAATTATGTGAATTTATTACTTTATATATGCCTCTTTTTTCTAATGTGATTTCCCAAATTTGTGATAAATACAATAAAAATAATTCTGTTTTTTCTTTTGGATTTAATGAATTGATTAACACTTTTGAAAATAACGATAATGAAGAATATAATTATACTTTTTCTGTTTTGGTGAAAACATTGTGTGAAAATGATTTTATATTAAATAATTACATGAAAGATTATATATTCCGCTTAACAACGGCCCTTGTTTCACATTTACAGAACTTCAAATCAGAATGTAATAAATGCGTTCCTAATTATTTCATTATATTAAAAAAATTTTCTTTGTGTGATAAAGAATCTTTCGTTAATTCATTAAAAAATTGTTTCAATAATGATCAACAAATAATTTTCGTTATTGTGAAATATCTTGATTTTGTGCAATTTCAGAATTATAATAAATTGGATATTGGTATTAAAAATTATAATAAATCTTTTATTAAAGAAATGGGAGAATTGCAATATGCTATTGAACAAAAAAAAGTTGATTTCGTGAGTAAATATTTGAAAATTGTGGATGAAATGGGAGGAATTAATTATAATGGTAATGGTATTAATAATATCCGCGAAGTTCATCAATGTCGTATTGCGCTTGTTAGTAAATGAATATCATTTTTTTATTATTTAATAAAAAGGAATATTTTTCTTTGTTTTTATTTTTCTATTTTTTATTTAAAGTAATAATTATTTGATATATATTTATATATTATATTATATATTATTTATTATTAATAAAGCAATTATAATTTTCCATATTTTCAAAAGGATCTTTACATGTATTTTCTGCGTTAAATTTTTTATAACTTTCAACATCTATGATAGTTACAAAATTTGGCAAAAATGCCACTTTTTTTGGTTT